>BQNB010027737.1:0-21606 GCA_026074375.1 Tanacetum coccineum
GGGTATAATTAAGTTATATGTTTGTTCTTTCCAAATAATCTTTTCAAGTATAAGTCATCGGATGAGATGATATAACCAATGTACATGTACCTTTGTTCCAAGCGTTATTGTTTAAACGGAGCTCCGGTTTCCCCTTTTGTGCTACAAATGGCCCTAACTCCTCCAACCCCCCAAATCCAATTGATGAACACCCTGGACCTGTAGTAACAGTTAAAAAAAGGTTCAAATTTAAATACCATCATCATAAATCTCTAATACATCAAGATTTATATGTACACAAAAGCAAATAGCAGGTTGATGTTGTGTCAACAATAGCTGGAATATGTTTGTAACTTAGTATAGTGTTCTCGGTCTAAGAGGGCACGGTGTAACCCAAGAACGGGCTTTTTTTTCTCCTATGGTGCCTCAACAACATGCCAAACTGCACCGGTGGTGGTGCCATTGGGCTTTTCGTTGGGCAAACCATGGGCGTGGTATGTGTTATTTTTTTATTTTTTTTTAGTAAGTGGTGTATTTTTTGTGAGGTTTTATGGGACACACCTACACTTATTGTTGGGAGAGTGTTTTAGTAGTTGTGCTGTTATTGGTTAAAAGCTGAGTTGGCACACCAATATCTACACCATGTGGTCTAACTATTTTTTCCAATAAACACGACTCGACACAAAGGTCTTATGAGATCAACTCTGTAAGATGACTAAAGTTGTTATAAATCTTAAACACTCATACACATTTTAGATATAAAATTAATTTTCTTCTAGTACTAGGAATTTATATAAGATACGTGACATGTTCATCTTTAATTTCAAGAAGAAAAGGTTGTATGATCCTCATAATATATAACCTGAAAATGTCATTGTCTAGTCTTAAGTCTGAAAATTTTCAACATGATGATAATAAAGATTTAAATGGAATCTAAGACTAATGATTTCATGATAATATAGACAAAAAGTGGCAACATATCCATGATGGATGAGTTGTTTTGAGAGGGTAAATCTTGATGGGCTTTTTTTGTCAGATATTGCATGGGCCAAAAAGTTGACCAGCTTTTTATTGGGTCAAAAGGCCCTTTACAAGAACGTCACTATCTATGGACAATATTTTAAAAGAATTATTAAAAAAGGTGACAGAGAATGTCGCATGCTTCACATGTCATATTGTCATTATTATATTGAGTTATAAATCAGAATTCATGATTCATTTGTTGGTTGTGGTGCATTACGTCAGTCTGTATATGGACTCATAATTAGAATTTGGTCTTAATTATCAATGACTGACCTTGTAATGAGAAACAAATGAGACTATTTACCCATGAGTTACAAGTAAAAAAGACTATACATAGGTGTTTTTCATGAAGATACTACTGTATTATATCTAGTCACATATAAAACAAGAATAGTATGTCTAAATGCATGACCTAAGTTTTCAAAGAGAGATGGGGTCATATATTGGTGGTTTACACATATCGCTTATTAAATGACACAACTTGTAACATTAAATTAAGGGATAATTACTTGAAAATGTATCATACTTGTCGCTTTTTGTTATTATGTGTATTGAACTTTTTTTTTTCTTATTGTATGTACCGAACTTTCAAATTTCGACATTTGTGTATATTTTGTCACTATTCTAGCCATGTAAAATGACCATTTTACCCTTCAAATTTTGAAAAAAGTAAGGGTAAAATGGTCAAAAATACACACAAAGGTCGAAATTTGAAAGTTTGATACACACAATAAGAAAAAAAAAAGTTCAGTACACACAATAACAAAAAGTGACAAGTATAATGCATTTTCAAGTAATAAACCCTTAAATTAAACAGTATTGAGTAGTATTTCATGTATAAAGATGGTGTGTATAAGCCTTATTCATGTGAACATACGTACATATCTTATATTGAGTGAAACACACATCCACAAAGACACATGGTGAGAGCAACTCTTTGAGTAATGCTACAAAAGTCATGAATGGAAGAATAAAGCAAAGTGGTCACAATTAGATATAAAGGGGACCAAATACTTTGGTACATTCTGTCAATGATAAATGCTCGACCTGTGGTGTAAATTTGCAATATACTTTTACATTTAAACTATTCTTTACAAGCATGAGGAATTATACCCTTTTTAGAAGATCCTCACATAACAGAACATAATCCCTAGCAACCATTTATCGATAAGTTTAGATACATGTCAATTCATTTTCCACTACTTTAAGGAACACGTTGGCTAGTCGAAACAAACTTTTATTCTAAAGCCAAAATCCGAGTGGTCTCGTTCGATTGTGGTTTAGAAACTAACAGAAATTGACATGTTAGTGAAAATTGACTTCCATAAATCTTTTGTGCAGGTCTCATTTTTAGGACCATAAAATCCACTAGCTTTATTCTCCCCATTCACATGTGTTCAATGTTATCGAGTAGTGAACGTCTTTTACTAACACTAACTTTATATTTTTATATATCTATATTCTGAATATCATGATTTTTCGGGTTTTATAAAATCGCAAGATAAGTTTGTAGTACTATATCTTTTCAAGTCATTTGTTTAATTACTTGAGCATTATGAAACAAAATAAATTTGGAACCACATAATTGACACTTGGTATCAACACAAAGAGAACCCCACAGATATACAATGCTTACAAAATAATTCAATCATTAATTATATTTGTCATTCATAACATATTAGTAGTATTTCCTTGATTTTTGCAAAACATCAAACTATTGCGTCATGCATGACAAAATTAAGGGTACCTAATTTAACATATGATAGATATGATGCAATTAGGCAAATGTAGACATTAAACACGTACATTTAATTAGTTTTTCTTTCTTAATGTTTGTATAATGAAATTACTTAATGTGTTTTTATCAAAGCCAGTCAGATATAATTTATAATGAGATCAGAAGACAAGAAAGATGGAATATTTAATTTCCGTCGTAACTTCTTATATCCAAAACACCAAAGTGTATTATTTTGCAAGAAAAGTTAAAAATTCTATGCGTTTAATTATTAGTTAAGCTTCATATATTCGTATCGGGATCATGGCAAAATCACACTTGGTGTGCTAACACTCCACCAACAAACAAGTTTTACAATAATAGCAACGATAAGTTTGTATATTAAATTATTTTAAAATAAATGTCTACTTTACAAATATATGAAGCTTAAAAATTGCAAACTAACTGCACTTACTAAATTCTCTTTTACTTTGTTAAAATACAAACACGATATCTATTTAAAGACAACTTAAAATAGAAAGAAAGAAAATTCAAAAGTAAATTTGAAAATGCCACTAATTTTATAACACATCATTTTGTAAAAAAAAATGATGTCATTTCTTTGTGGTTCTAGCATTAAGCAAATATAAATTCTTGTGTTATGAGGGTTAGTCCACCACCGATTCAATCTCAAAAACCCACCACTACGCGTCATGGTGATGGTGGTACGTGTAAATAACGTTATACGTGTAATGGGGGAGGTACGTCTAATCTAAAAGAACGTGAAATGTGTATACTTTTTTCATAATCCTAAGACCAAGCATACTAAGGAGGGAGAATTATGCGTGAGAAGTTGAGTTGGCGCCACAGCCATGCGTGAACACTGGTACATATTTCCACCACCCACGCGTGAAGTTGAAAAGGACATGGATTCGTTAGTGCATTATACGTGTGTGTTGTGTATGGTATTTGTGTGTTTGACTATAGCATAACTAATTGATAAATAATATATATGTTAATCATTATATGAGAAAAACTTAAAAGTGATAGAACTACCACCACCATTACATCTAATCTAATATCATTCTCATGGCATGTATGTATGGTATGGAATTTGTATTGGCATCAACACAATAGCAAGTTGATCATGTATCCTGTGCTTTTTTAAAAATTATGGATTTTTTGTTTCCACATGCTTCTAGTAATTCTTTAGACATTTATGTAGAATTATTGTTCGCTAACCTTTTCAGGAATCAAGAATAATACAACCGTGTAAAAAACATATTTTAACCGTACGTATACAGAAACAGAGAACTAGTTTTTTTACTACTATAACAAGTGAACCTAGATATAAAAACAAAAGGTGAACTAAAAATTACCCCAACAAATTCGGAATACTTTTTGAATTATCAACTTACAAATGTTTAACCATTTTCATGTAATGTTCGGGTCTTATTGCAAAAATAACCCATAATTTTGTTATCTAATGTGACACTTAACAAACATGTTGGTCCACAAGTACTTCTTGTAAAATAATATCTTACACATTTATCTAACTATTTTTACTGAGTTCATATCAACAAGAAGTAAAAGAAAGAGCAATTAATGTTACCTCCATTTAGCCATAAAAGTAGAGGCTTCTTTTGTGGGCTTTCTTCAGCTTCGAAAAACCAATAAAACAGTGCTCTACCATGGGTTTCATTGACAGTAATATATCCAGCATATTGCTTGAAGCTAACTCGAGGTTGGCCCGGAAGACTGATAACTCGATCAAGGTCTTGCTCGAGCAATGCTCGACGGGTGGGTTGCTGGGCCGCAACCCACCTCAAACTAACAAGTGAAATGATGAGAAAAAAATAGCATGTCCTTGATGAGGTGCTCATTGTGTGAAGTGTGTGTGTTATGAAATGATTGAAGGACAGTTTGTATGATTTATATATACAAGTTGTGATTTGACCATAAATGTATAGGTAGCAAGTTTCTTTTTCATGGGCATCAACTTGTTTTATTTGTTTTGATTTTCTTTTCTAGCTAATAATATGAGGTTTGGGTATGATGAGTAAATATGACACTTCAAATCATTTATGAGAAAATATGCAAATATATTGATTGGATTTTATTGATAATATGTCAAACATGTAAAAGTTTGTTATGAAAACAAGAAGTAAGTTTGTTAGAACTATATTGAAATGTAACCATATACGATATCACAAATTGTTCAAAATATAAGAAACTTCAAGTGTTACGAAATGATAATGAAAATAGATAGAATGATAATGGTACACAATACATTACGTATACAACTACAATGGTCCGATAATGACAAATCAATCAATCTCTAGTCTTATATCCAATCCTCAATCTTAATATGTTACCAAGCATACAATTCAGCAATTACGTACAATGACAAATAATTATATTTGCGACTTGTGCTTTTGATGTGATATTTAATGTAACAATTAAACGTTTAGTTTTTAATCATTGTGTGAGAAAAAAAAACTTCAGTTAAAAACCAAAAACTATAAAAGGTTTAGGATTAAAAACATTTACCTATTAATTTATTGATGGATGTTATTATTATAACGTGGTTTGTAACCCGCGCTTCGCCGCGAAGCGCGAGTTTTTTTAAAATTATGACGGCTTTCATTGACGCATAGTGTGATAGGGTAGATATCTAAATGGCTGAACATGAGCAGATTTCTAGTTGTATACCAGAATTGCAATCAAACATAAAAATGTTTAAGAATAGAGCCATTTAAAAAATAGTCCACTTCTCTAGTGTACTTGACAGCGTATCACTTGGTTTTGACTTGTTTTACAATAGTACACTTTGTTCATTCTCATAATGCTTGTCTTATGTGCTTCAGCATTGTTATCAGTGCGTTTTTTGCATCTGCAACAGCAGCCGCATTTGCTCTCTTATCTGCGCCAGCGACATCTACAAAAATTAGGAGAGAATGTGGGTAGACTAATCGATGAATACCCCAAAATACACAGCAAAATCAGCAAAAACATTTTTTTTTATAATCTCATATGTTAGAGATAACAAATTGAGCGGGTGTTTAATTGCTTATCGAAGTAAGTCGGTACCAGCTTGAACGTTACCACTGTTTATAATATGCAAGTTCACAAAATAAGAAGATAAACATCGAGTCTTTCTCAACTATTAGCACATGCTAACAACGGATTAGCAAGACTGTTTGAGCGTGCAAAGAGGTGAAAAACTGGCCAAGACTGTTGCTGTCAGGACAAACTGGGTTTGGTTCAGAAAGAGTAATTTTGACTCCTACACTCTTTCTCAAAAAAATTCAATAATATTAGTATAAAATTATAAAACTTAATGTTCACTCTATCAGCATGCACCTTTAGTGATAATTTAGTTCTTTGTAAGAACTTAGGAAATATAATCCACGGAAGAGAGAATGGAACTTTAAAGTAAACACGCAAGTATCGAATAATCAAATTACCTTGAAAGCAAGCTCTCTTTGAAATCCTCCTGCGACCAGAAAGTCATCATTGACTGCTAGAGTATTAATCTGAATTTGGGGAAAGCCTTCCAACAAACTCCCACCGTGTTTCTGCATCCAGAAACGAAGATGAGCACAACAGAATCTCAAATAAGATTTATAATTATGGATCATAGATTTAAATTAAATATCAGTAACGTTATGGTAACTTATGATCATAGTAAAGTACCTCAGTATGTATCATGTCCCCACAGGAGTTAAGGGTCTCGTTCAAATTTTGTGATAAAGATGACCAATGCATGATTGAGTAGTTTGACATCAGATACACGCCATGCTAAAGACCAAAAAAGTAGTTGCAGTTACCAATCGGAAATTAATATCACGAATATAGGGAGAATACAAAGAATAAGTTACCCATATACTTGCCACCGTTTCATGTTTCTGTTTATAAGTGGTGGAGGGATGGGTTTTGGTTTTAACTGTTTAGAAAAGAAATGAGCGGGTGGTTTTTGTGTCTTTTTCTTGATGTTTTTTCCCTGACCTCCTCCCGCCTTCTTCTCCTTCTTTCTTAAACGCTTCTCTCTTTCCTGCACAAATTTATATTATTTCCATTATCATCAAAATGAGTTACATTTTAGCTGTTTAAAGAATATATATTTCGACCATTATTTACAGTGTAATTAGTAAAATCGAAAAAAAAACATTCTCGTGAAGGTTAAGCAACAATGTTATACCTTATCGACAGTATCAACCGATAAGGGAAATCTTTCCCACGAAATCTCCTGAATATCTTTCGCAGTCCTTGCTTGAGCAGAGGATGTGTCCGTCAATCCTAAACTTCAATATAGCTTCGCTGATCTTGTTAAAGTATATTTCTAATTATTCCAGATCCTGTAACCAAAATGTGAAACACAGATGAATGACTCGAAAAAAAGAGTTGTTTAGTAAGGTAATAAAAAGATTAATAATGAATATCATAAGTCATATAGTAAAGCTCGTTGTCTTATTCTTAGTGTCTCTCTCGGACTTGGAAGCATTTCATCATCCATGCTTGTCGGACGTGAAAGTATTTCATCATCCAGGCTTGGCTTGGTTTTCAAATCCTTTGAGGGAACCTGCAGAAAGGTCGTATGCTCGTTAGTCTGATGTGATCCATTTCCACCCATACTAAAATTGACCCATTTGGCTCAACAACGTATAACACTATTATATTCCAAATTCGGTAGCCTGTACCATAAATATGCTTTTTCACAATATTTCGTAAACCAAAACTTATCTTTTTAAACCAAACCAAAACTGGTATGTCTTTCATTTCATATTTAGCTTTAATATTAATTTACCAATTTGACCCATAATAATCTGAATCGCACCTTTTATAAGCAAATGAGTCAAAAGAATCTCACCCATAACATCAAAGGAGAGGACATACCAAAAGCTGCATAAAAATGTTGATGATATGATCACTACCTTATATTGTATGCTGGCCAAGTGGCCATAATAGTGACTTTCATCGTCTTATCTACTGATAGATCAGTAGTAAACACTTTATTTGCATTATAGGAGCAGCCGTAAATTCTAGTAACAAAGTCATCACATTTCCTATTGAGATAGTAGGATTAACATTCTGCTTGGCAATGTGAATAGAGTCGGTTTCTTAATCCTTTCGATTCCATACTGTCAACGGAATATATAGCTCCAAACAATGTCTAAATCAGGATTCTACCCAGGCTCGTCATGCATCATTCCACACTCGGATATGAATGATGTTTATCTCTCATTTCTTAATCGAGAAGTGTATTACCAATTAATCAGTAGTTATAAGCTCAGGATACGTACCTTTAGATAATCTGAATAGATAAACATTAGTTTTTCAGGTTTGAAGTTATATTTGGACTTCTAAGAGATTAAATAATAACTAATGGCCTTTATTTCGTAAACCAAAACTTACCTTATTAAACCAAACCAAAACTGGTATGCCTTCCATTTCATATTTAGCTTTAATATTAATTTACCAATTTAACCTATAATAACCTGAATTGCACCTTTTATAAGCAAATGAGTCAAAAGAACCCCACCCATAACATCAAATGAAACTTGAATCAGCACCACATACCTGATCTTTCAAAATATCTTCTCTCCACTCTCCATGGAATTTCTGAAGAAGTGTCAATAATCTTTGTATCTCAGGTGAAACTTCAGCTGGTATCAGCTTCTGTATATCATCTTTATTCGCATTCTCACACACACATTTACGAATCAACATTAGAAGACATACCAAAAGCCGCGTAAATGAAAGTTTAACGTCATCATTACTATCAACTAACAATCAAAACAAGCATTTATCATTGGCTTTTTTTAGTATCAAACATGAACATATGGTAGCGTTGCAATTTTCATTTTTTTGACGCTCTTTTTGTACGTTTCGTTTATCAAGATTTTTTATGAACTTCTATGGTACGCGTAGCTTATAGCTTAAAGTAAATGATAGTTAATTTGATTATAAGTAAAAGTCAGATACCGGACCATATAGAGGATCATGAGTCTGAATGTGAGAGTCTGCTTCAACACCACCTTCATCTAACTTGTTTATGGTGTGACGACTGTTGAGACCGAAATGCATTTAGATACCTCGTTGATTATCCCCTGTATTCCATAAGTTACAGCAGGTTTTGCACCATGCTCATTATGATTTCAGTAGCTAAGAAAGCATCTCATTTTTCAACGATCATCAGAGAATCAATATATCGCAACCCTGATCATAAAAACACAAAAAAATAGTTAAAACACATACACATAAGAATAATTACCGGAAAAAGTAATATGGCATGGAGTGTTTGGCAAATTTGACAAAGAAACTATTCAATGTTGCCTGAACACAAAATATATCCAATGTTGTCCCAAACACTCCAAACATTCCATGATATGAAAGTGTCGGTGATCCATATCATCTAATCATGATTGCCATCTTATGATTGAATGTAAACTTTAGGAGCATCTTTCTTAATACTACGTCACCGATTATGTACCTTGGTTGGAATGATGTGAATAATAGTAGTTTTCTCTTCGATTGTTGCTTGACTCGGCCGTGAAGCTAAATCATCACACCTCCATTTGTCAAAAACCTGCAGTTTCATGAAATGATTCAAATATTAGATCTGAAAAACTACCCAATAGATGATGATAGCCAGTAAATGATGACATAAGAATACCAATAGAGCACGACAGCATTTTGCATTTGTAGAATCCATTCTGTCAATTTGACTCATCCCGAGGATCCGATCCACCCACCTCACAAAACATATAAACGGGAGGCTTTGAAACTTTTTGGCTCAGAGTTGCGATTGCAGGCTGGGATTAGAAAGTACCCGACCCATCATGGCTGCAAACACGTAGTCGTGATGCCTCGCCAAGACACGTGTAATAAACACGTAAACGTTATACTATCTTCATCGCCTGTGTTTACGTTCATCAGAACCTCTTACTAGTAAAAAAAGGTGCTAATAAGCACATGTAAGCAGCGAAAGAAAACCGTTTCAATAAAGCAAGCGCTCAGAACCACGTTTATAGCGCTTAAGAATACCAATAGAGCACCCTTAAATGCAACCATTAAACATGTCTTGGAATTACAATCCTGGCCTTTAATATTAAAGCTACTAAACGATGACATAATAATACCAATAGAGCACGACAGCTTTTTGCATTTGTAGAATCCATTGCGTCAATTTGACTCATCCCGAGGATCCGATCCACCCACCTCACAAAACATATAAACGATAGGCTTTGGAACTTTTTGGCTTAGAGTTGCGATTGTAGGCCAGGATTAGAAAGTATCCGACCCGCCATGGCTGCAAACACGCAGTCGTGCTGCCTCGCCAAGACACGTGTAATAAACACTATTAAGACGCTATACTAAATCTTATCAGTCGCCTATGTTTACGTTCATCACAACCTCTTACCATTCAAAAAAGGTGTTAATAAGCACATGTAAGCAGCGAAAGAAAACCATTTCAGTAAAGCAAGCGCTCAGAACCACGTTTATAGTGCTTAAGAATACCAATAGAGCACCCTTTAGTCTAGTTTGAACCTGTCCCAGCAACGAACACCTTCTTACTGCAAGTAGTATTACTTGCATAACATATATTACAGGACGGGAAAAAAGGGTGTGTGTCCCGCCATGGCTGCAAACACTACAACGTGCTGCCCCGCCAAGATTCGGGCCGATTTCACCCAACACGACCCATACAATGCTATCACCATCATTCTAATCACATGGAAACTAATACAAAGCGCAATAAGTAACGCATATTTGCACAACATAAGCCAAATGTGGGTTGGCATCCTCCTTTTCCCATTTATCCGTTTTCCTAAACACGTGCCACTAAAACCAAACCACACCAAACCCATAAACTTTCAAATCCACTCACATAGCAAGCGAAAGTAAAACGCAAGACAGCATCAGCCAAAGCGTCAAGAAAGGGTAACATAAAAATTCTTCGGCTCAATTTGCACTATAAGCCTATCAACATCGTCGCACACCCATCACTATCGTCACACGCCATGGATAGCGGCAACGAAATGATCAGTGGCATCGAAGAAGCATAAGCACAAAGTATAAGCAAGCCTTAACCGTATATCTTAATTTTAAGCAGGAACAACAACAATGTCAACACCAATGTGAAAGGCTCAGATTATACATGCTAACAAAGCAAACACACTTTCTCTTCCACATTCTTATGGCCTGCAAGGAATAAGAATTCTTAATTTAATCATCTTAAAAAAACTCAAATCAATCATCTTTCAATTTACCACCTAATTCACACACAAAAATATCATAACTTGTATAGTTCTACTTATGTTAATTTACCCTAAGAAACCCCCAAAATATAATGATATAAATATCCCTCAATTAGGGTTTATAAACTTACAAATTGGATTAACTAACAACTTTGTACAGGTAATCCCAAGCTTAGTAAGACAGAATCTTCAAAAGCTCATCACCTGCAAAAGTTAAGAGAAAAATCTTGTACATTAATCCACGAATACCTAAAAATATTATACTAAATCAACAAAACCAAAAAAAATATAATCGAAATTAAACCCACTGAGAGAGATCTCAATATCACAAATTTCTTCCAAAATTAAACAAAAGAAAACCACATACGTGCAGTTACTTGGAACTATGTCGGCCGAAATCGTAACCAAATTAGCATTAATATTTTTGTAATAAGAACACATATTATTGAAGATTCTTAATAAAAAATCGCTGCATATAAACTCTTCCATCGTTTTGAATCAGAGGATTTGAGGTACTTTTAGAGAAATATTGTTGTGTGTATTTTTAGAGAGATGTTAGAGAGAGAGAGATATGGAAGGGTGGGAAGAACAGAGAGAGAGAGAGAGATTTATGAGACGGTGGTGTAGGGGAGACGGTGGTATAGGTGAGTTTTTTTAATATTAAAAACTGCAGGTAAATGGGTCGGGTTACAGCGGGTTGAGAAATGGGTCGGGTTCCGGCGGGTTTCGGCCAACTTCAAACGGGTTCCGACAAGATTGGGTCAGTCATTAAATGCAACCATTAAACATGTCTTGGGATTCAAATCCTGACCTTTAATATTAAAGCTACAATACCAAAAACCAGAAAACATAAATA
Source organism: Tanacetum coccineum (assembly GCA_026074375.1). Taxonomy (NCBI): domain Eukaryota; kingdom Viridiplantae; phylum Streptophyta; class Magnoliopsida; order Asterales; family Asteraceae; genus Tanacetum; species Tanacetum coccineum. The sequence goes on from BQNB010027737.1 coordinate 11,834, forward strand.
CCAGTAAACAAAAAAACGTTACATTAGAAAAGTTATGGAAATATAAAGATTTAGTCAATTAATTTCCATGTTGGAATTAAATGTTTACCTTTTCCCCACTAGTCTACTTCCTCTCAATTATGTTACTAGAAAAAAAAAATCATAAAAAAAACATTTTGTTGAAAGTACACAACAGAACACATGCATACATAGTACCCGCCAACATCGGACTACTTCAAACCCTGTGGATTTATTTCAACCTTTTTTTCTCCTTCTTTTTCTCAGTTTCCAGAAATAGTTGAATTTTCCATAATGTTACGTTCAAAATCCAGGTACTAATTTTTTTCCCTATATTTTGGTTGTTTATTCATCATCAAATACATAAAGAAGATCAAATATCACACGTTACATATGTTGTTTTGGGCTTGTTAAAATTTGCAGATCTGGTTATTTGGAATTTGGACAAAAGAAACAATCATCAACATCATTTTTTATAAGAAGTATTTCTGGATCAAAGATTTGTAGAGGAGATGGTATTTCGTCACAAGTTGATAAACAAGCTCTTGTTTCGGTTGCTGATCGTAAATCTATAAGTTTATCAGAGGTATATATATGTCATTTTTATTATTTCTTATGAGATTGTAGGATTTTCAAGGTTTTTGGGATATAACATATAGAAACTGCTTCTTGTGTTTTTATGTTTGGACAAAACAGATAATGAGGATGTTGTTTGGGTGTGTTTGGATTTTATTTTTTTAAGGTTTATGGTTAAAAACCCAAACAAATAATTACCCTTATGAAATGAAGTTATGAGGGTTTTTGGGTATGTTTAGTTCAGGAGGTTAATATATTATTTCTTATAAGATCTGAAAAGCTATTTAGCACTTTGAGCATGTTTGGATTAGCTGTGCATGCTTCTAATTTTAAATTTTATGCAAAAAAAAAAAGCAGATTTTATTTTTGAATAAGCAGACAAGCAAACACAAATTTTGTTCATCTAAAAATTCGGAATTGCTTATTTGCTTTTCGAAGACTATGTATTTATTTGAATTAATTTGATGCACGTTATTTTGATTAATTTGATGCACGTTAAATTACAGAGATTGATAGTATATATGATGTACTAATGATGATGTCTTATGTTTCTGTTATACAGAATCGAATAGTTAAGGCTGCTATGCTACAAAAACAAATGACTAATTTAGAGGAGGAACTAAAGAACGCGAAAGAAAGATTCGATGAATCTGAAAATGAAAGAAACCGAGTGGTTGCTGAACTTCGCGAGGCTAAAGAGTTGGCAAATGCAGGCTTATCACCTACAAAAGCTGAACAAGTGTTTTCTGAGCTCAAGAGTCTCAAAGACTCACTGTCAAATTCAAAAAAAGAAATCGAGTCAAGAGATAAACAAATCGCTTCATTCAGTAAACAACTTGAATCTGCAAAGGTGTTTGAGGCTAAATTAGCCGAGAGGGATGCGTCTTTGAATGGATTGACAAAAAGGATCCGAGAATTAGAAGACCAGTTGGAGAAAACAAAACAATCAGAATCGCAAATGTTAGAATCATTGATGCTTCAAACTCAACAAATCGAGCAGACTAAAATGGATCTAGAAGAGTCGAAGCTCGAAGTCATTACACTCCATGAGCAGCTCGAAAACCTTCAAAGAGGTAACAGAAACGGGTCAAGACCTTCACAGTCAGCAGTAGCTCAAAGAGGTAATAATTTTGACACGTCCAGGGAAACAAAAGTATTAAAAGAAGAAATTGCAATATTGAAAAATGAAGTGAGATCCGCAATGGAAGCAGAGGAGAATAGCAAGAGAGCCATGGATGGTTTGGCATCGGCCTTAAGGGAAGTAGCTACAGAAGCAAGTACAGCTAACGAAAAACTAAGATTAACTGAAGATCAAGTAAACCATTTGAAAGAAGAAGTTGAAAGATTAACTGAAGAACTCGAGTTACAAATAGAAACATCCGAACGGTTAAGAGTGGAATCCGAAGAGTCGTTATTAGCATGGACCTCGAAAGAAATGGGTTTCATTAGCTGTATAAAAAAAGCCGATGAAGAAACCGCTTCACTTAAACATGAAAACAATAAGTTAAGAGAAGCACTTATGGGAGCCGAAAACACTACAAGAATCGTGAGAGAAGAATCTTTTAAGCTGCGTGATATACTTAAACAAGCGTTAAATGAAGCAAGTGTTGCTAAAGAAGCTTCCAGTATCGCTCGAGCTGAAAACTCCGAACTTAAAGACTTACTAGCCGAAAAAGAAGAATCGTTACATTTTCTCACAAAAGAAAACGAAAGATTAAGAATCAATGAAGTTGCGGCTCGTGAAAATGTGAAGGAATTCAAAAGATTATTAGCTGCAAAAACCGAAGCCGACAAACATTTAGACGATAACAAACACGAGGACGTCTTCAACTCACCGTTGTCATCATTGTACGAGGACCATCTAGACGGACGAATAACACCAAATCAAGCGTTTGCGTTTGATTTTGATGATACGAGAAGCGTCAACAAAGAAGAAGAATACTACATGTGTTATAAAGATGAGGATCATATTGCGGAAATTGTTGTTAACGACGATCCTGAAAAGGCTGAAGCGTTAAAAGGGTCGATATTCGATACCACCGCGTCGCCGAGATCAGAACCGCACACCCCTCAGTCGAAAGTTCAACACAGGAGAACATTGACGGGTCATACGGACTCAGGCGGGTCAGGTCAATCTGAAGAAGTGGAGAACAATTTGCATAGTAATAGTAGCGGTCACGGTCACGGTCATAATCATAATCATGACCATATGGAAGATGGTGAAGATAAGGGCTACTTGTCGTCGTTCTACAGCCACGGCCGGAAAAAACTGTTTCGGAAGATCAATGAGCTTGTAATCGGGAAGCCTCATACTAAAAAAGACGGGGCACTAGAGCATAGTTCGTCTTCACATGGTAATGAACCTCATACTAAAAAAGACGGGTCACCAGAGCATAGTTCCCCTTCACAAGGTAACGAACCGGTTAAAGAACAAGGTGAAGATCAGGAAAAAGATGAAAGTAAAGATAGGGGTAAAGAGCAGGGAAATTGATTGTTTTATACAGTAGTAAGTTTATACATTGGTATTTCAAGATGTGATTACAAATTTGGTGAAATAATTTATATGCTGGTACTTAGCATTTCTTAGTGATCTTGATTCTTGTCACAATAGGGCGCCCATTTGCTTTATTTTGATAAGTATAAACCTTAAACAACAAATTTTAAATTCCGGAACAGAACCAAGAACAGACTAAAAAATGTCACTTGAAATTCCAATCTTTGATAACAAACTATACATTCGACACTCTGACAGCAACTGCAGTAAGATATTCTGCAATTAGATGGTAAACTGTTTCAGGGATCTTTCATGATCCACATATTAAAATTAAACTGACGCTTGACACATAAAGCTGCAAATTCTTGTCTTAGATCTCAAACCCAGGAAACCTGGAGTTTTCTGGTTTGACCAGATCAGACCATAGACAAGCGGTTCCAGCAAGTCCTTGAAATAGGGAGAAAGCATGGTCAAGTGCGTGAGAATTGGTAGTGGTTATAAGGTTTCTTGCATTGCGATATAAGAATCCACCAAAGGCTTTAGCTCTGTCTTCGTATATGGTGTCTCCTGTTAGACGATATAATGCAAGAAATGCATATGCATTCCCCGAGGCACCATCTGCAAGCCCTGGTTTTTCCAGCAGTCCACTTTTCCACACCACTTCCCCTGCCTCAATAGCTGCATCCCTGAACTCACGGTCATGTGGGAATACCTGGAAAAACGAATGTCAATTTGGTATCTGATGAAACAAAATTTTACTGATAACAGGAACATTGGACAAAAAGGTGTTTCATGTGAAACCTGCCCGATTTAGTGAAAAAACAAGCAGGTTGAAAGTAGTCTATTTAGTATGCAAAACTGGTCAAAAGTATATGTTAAAAGACATGCCCGCCTCGTAAGTCATTTTGCTAAGAAGAATCATATTGTTGTTAAAATAACCTATAATAGTCTCTGTAATTATATTTAACAAACTACTAATTTGACAAAAAGGTATTTGGGCCAATGTGACCCGACCTGCTAATAAAACTACCCTTTTTGACCCATTACCCAACCAGCCTGGTTCATCCATCTTGCAACTCTGGTTTTGACTCTCATCTGTTGGACACAACCCAATAAAAATGTGGTTAGTTTTACAAACCTGAGACGCCTTGCAGAGAGTGATAGCCATGCCACCTGCACCATGAGACCACTGCACCAAATTATCCCTTGGATTACCTTCACTCGACGGGTAATTGCCAGTATGGGGGAACCTTTTACTCATCATATATCGCAAACTCTTCTTTACATCATCAGCATCTTCTTCCGATAACGCGAAATGAAGCAATACATGCAGTATACCAGCAAGCCCGTGGGCTGCACCCCAGTATCTGGTCCCATGCCATCTGTACATCAAAGGACACATGGCGTGATCAGAAGCACCTGCCCTTCCTCCAGCTATTACTGCTTGGACTATTGGATCGAGTAGATCATTAGGTATTGTTTCTTGGCCGATATGTTTGTTTATGAACAAAGCAGCCCACAGAAATCCAGCACGCCCGTGTAGAAGATCGTATGACATTCCAAAACCACCTTCCTCTGGGCCTGCGGGGAGGGCTTTCTCTTGAGCCAACTGATAAATGAAAAACATAAGATATATAAGCTGTCTTGCTTGTACGAGGAGCTACAGCCTACAGATACAATGCAACCAGATTATATCAACTTATTTGAAGTAGAAGTGGCAAATTTCGACCCATTTGCTAATCAAGGAGTTGTTTTAAATTACGTCTTCATTAAAAACAGGTCAAATATTTTTAGCGAGCGGGTCTAAAGTTTCAAAAGTGAACTTTTAATGCATAATACTTCCCAAATCGTTCGATTCTTATAATATCATCTATAATCATGTATAGGTGTATAACACACTCATTTTATTAGAAAGAACAGCTAACAAATGTACAAGAAAGTGCTTACGGACAGCCGAACCCCACCTTACATAAACAATTGAGCAAGGCACTAATGATTTACTCGTTTTGACATGTTACCCCACCTGCCCATTTTTTCCTCCTAACAATCATCTGTTATATTCAACAAGTTCTTATTCTATTTTACTTTACAAAATAAGCAAACAATTTTTGAATGAAGTTTCACAATAACAGTAAAAAATTTAAACTCCCGTACCCTTACATAAACAATAACCTTATAAATTTAATTTGGTTCACTTATCATGCTCTGCTGTAACAAAGCGCCTACATGAAAATGCTAGTGACCTGAAATGTGTATGCGTTGTCGACTACAGTATATAATTAACATAGACATATGTGACCATATAAACTGTCTCAATTATCTTGACATGACTCTCGATCTACCAGATTACTATAATTCAAATATGGACCCAACACCATTATGGATAAAGGGAATCACATTAGGTGTTGGTGGAACACATATATACACATAGTTATTTTAGTAAGACAACTTTTGGACCACACTATGCTTAACACAAAATATCTTTTATTCCCACTAAAACTAGTGAACTATATGCCTTGCAATGTCCTTATCCATTATTAGAGTTGAGCTTTAGAGGCATCAATATGCACCATATATATAAAAATGTGTGTATATAGGCGTATGAACGGCTGTACCGGCATAAACGCATACACCGGTGCACATATATAGATATTTTTTAGATTTGTATGTTAAGGTTTGGGTGATAAAGACAAATAGCGATGACAAGGATATGTGTCGATAAATAAGTTATTAAATAATGAAATTTGGGATGGACATTAACTTGTGTTCTTGGGATGTATCATTTACTTTCGGATGAGTTCTAGGTGTCTCCAAATGAATTATATTCTTCACTGATCAATCAAATCTTTTAATAAATGTATATACTTGGGAATTTAGAGTATAAAAATCCTTTTAAAACCAAAAGTGAAATGTTCTTCCGATGGACGAAAACTAGAATTGATAACCAAGTCCAAGGATGATCACTGTAACCTTGGTGAGACTGCAACATAAATCACAGAAAATGCGAACACCCATAAAAGTCATCTGGATGATGAATTAAGAAAACTTTACCTCCAAAAATTCGGCAAGATAGAAATCACGCTTACGATGGTCTCCACAATAGTTCGCGATGACTGCACCCAAAGCATATATCCCTCCTCTTCCACACAAAAATGTCATATACCTGCATTTACCAAAAAATAAATAATTCAGAAACACCGCATAAGAATATCAATATCTATACAAAGAGACTAAAATAGCAAATTTCTTTGTTAATGACACTAAAACACTTCCATAAGTTATTACCAACAAGTTAACTGTCGTTATATAAAAACAATCTACCTAACAGAAGTATTAGCAACAGCAGCAGCACAGGCGTCAGCGATATCAGCAGCCAGCTTTAATTCGTCTCGACTACCACTAGCCTCATAGATCCGCAAGCAGGTGAACGCTGTCCCTAACAAACCAGTGTAAACCGTTGTGTCCATTATTTCACCACCTCCGGCGCACACTTGTGTCCACGTGGCCTCCACCACCTGGTAACATCATTTACATATAGGATCAGTGCTAAATGCTAAACCAAGGGTCATTTCCCAGTGGTATCCTGGTGTCCCACTAACGAAAGGGTTGTTAATTCAGGTCTCTCTTAACTTAAGATAGACAATAGGCGTATTGTTTAATGGGTTTGTTACTCGGTATAAGTCTTTTGCTCTTTGCCTTTAAAAAAGTGGCATACTATTCTTAACCTACACTTAACCACCACCAAATGGCCTAGTGGTAAGGTCGATGGTTTCCTCACAAGAGGTCAAAGTTTCAAGCCTAGTTAGATGTGTACATTTGGGGTTGGCGGTCAGAAACAGTCCCGGGATTAACCTAGTGAGGCCGCGTACATATGAGTCAAAAGGCTTGCCCTCCACGGGTTACCTGAATAGGGAAAACCTCTTTCGTTTACTATACTTAACCTATATACCCTTTTTTTGCCAATACTTGTATTGTATGATTTCATTAAATTTTAAAATTCTAGAACTCAAACTAGAAACAATTAGAGTGTTTTGTATAAATTCGGCCATACTTCAAAATGTTGATGTTAAACTCAGTCTGAAAACATATCACTTTAAAGACTTGTTTCATTTTGTTTGCAATAAGAAATCTTTTTTATTGAGTTATGATATAGTATATCTTTCTGATAAAAATATGACTGTAATAACCAGCAACAAACATGCACAAAATTAATTAGGCCATCTTTAAACATGTCAATCATTTCTCAAAGCAAAAAAATGTTAAAAATGGCAGCAAATTAAAAACAACATACCTGGTCTATAAGAGCTACAGCAGCTCCAAGAAACATCTCAGATGAAAGAGTCAGCTCTGGATTTATAAAATCCACCTTTTCACGATCATCTTCATGATCACTTGAAGAGGTAAACTTGACAACAGACGACATATATAGATATGTACTACAGTATAAAAAATAATCACACTTCAATATTCGTTGGTGAAAAATTGTATGAAATGCAACTAGATATATATAGATAGATGTAAATGAAGTTGGTCGGTAAAAAGAAGGTGATTGGTAGTTTGGTACAGTAGTAGTGTTTAAGATACTATGTAGACAAAGTGCCACGTTTGTTAGACACGGTGTGTTTTGTACTTTTGTGGTCCAGAAACAGACATATAATGTCACGACTTACTTGTGTTGTGTTCTATTCTTTTTTATTTTTAATAAAAAAGTGTATATTATTTGGGATGATTGACATGATACGCGGTGTTATAATAAAGGATGGGTGCTACTATTGGTACCCCCTGGCCCACTAAATAGTGTCAAAAAGTACGAAAGATTTCTTTTGTACCCTCCTTTTTACAGTGCAACGCAGTTTTTTATCAGTTTCTGTTCCGTAAATTTTGACAGTTTCATACTTTTGACCTGTTAAACTTTATATTTTTCGTTTCGTTTTTTCCGTGTCACGGTTTTATAACATATACAAAATTATAAAAATACAAAAATACAAAAATACAAAAAAAAAACGCAAAAAAACCGGGAGGGGTACAAATGGTGTTTCAGGGGGTACATATAACATAAGCCATAAAGTATGGGTTTTATATATAGATTTTTGGTTTCTGTATTTGTGTAAGGGAAATGATTGATTTCAGCGAAAATTACGAAATCGGACAGTTTTCGAATTTGTTATCACGCAGAGGACAAAAAAAAGTGAATTACCATAAAGGACATAGATGTCGCTCAACATTTCGAGAGGTATTTAATATTTTGAGCGAAATTACAAGTGTCGGGCCGGTATCGATTTAAAAAAAATATATATTTCGCTCAAAAGGTTGAGCGACATTCATTTAATTCAAGCGACATTCGCCTGGGGAAGAGAACTTGATTAGACGGTTTGAATGACTAAACATGCAGGTTTTTTAATATATTACATTTCGCTCGAATTTTGTTTGTATCACCGAATTTATCATTGTTAGTGTTAAGAAAAAAAGTGTTTCTGTTGGTGGTGCCCGAAAAAAAAAAGTGGTAGTGGTGGAGGTGGTGTTGTGTTGCTGGTTGTGTAGTGCTTCTGGTGGTGGTGCTCCTGTTGTGGTGGTGTTGTGGTGGGGCTGTGGTGGTGCTGTGGTGGTGGTGTGGTGCTGCTGTTGTGGTTGTTATTTGGTAGTGGTGTTGTGTTGTTGAATATGGAGAATTACGAGGTTAGTGTTTTATTGTTAGTTTTTTTTTGTATTATTACATTATCATTGTTAGTGTTTTATTGTTATATATATGTGTAGTAATATATACTATTATGTTTGTTTAGGATGATCCGGTGAGTTTGACGTGTAGAAGTAAGCTAACGTTGATTAAACAGATTAGAAAAAAATTTAGGAACACTTTTAGGGAAGAATTATTTAGGAAAACGTGTTTTGGTTGGTTGTTAGATTTAGATGATTCTCAAGAGAATTGTGTATTAATACATTTTATGAGTTGTCGGCAAGTTGAGAGGTCACCTGAAGACACAGTTGTCGTTCCTCTTACTTACCATGTAAATGGTCATTACATAGAATTTGGGCGGGAGGAGTTTTGCCTCATAACGGGGTTAAGGTTTGGTCCGGAATTTAGTGATCGCTATGAAGTGGGGCCTATTCCATTTAGGAGACTAGTGTTTGACTCAGATAAAGATGGTGGGCATGTAAATGGTCAAATGTTGTTAGATATTATTAATGGTGAAGAGTTTGATAACCTGCATGACGAGGTTGCTGTTGCTGTTTGTCAGTTAGCTGTTTTGCATTTTGTATTATTAGGTCGTCAGCTAGCACATAATATCCCAGATTGGTGGTTGAGGTTAATAGATGATAAAAATGGAACTTGGGAAATTTATCCTTGGGGTACGTTGGTTTGGGCTCAATTGTACGACCAGTTAGAAAATGCGAACGTAGTACGTGCGGAAAAATTGTATGCGGCCCAAAATCGTCCTATTCCTCGTGCTGCTAAGTATACATTGTCGGGCTTTACATGGGCCTTTAAGGTATGTCGTTTTTTAATTTGTAATTTTTATGTGTATATATATTGTTAACGAATGTAAAGAAATTATTTTTTTAGACGTGGATATTGGAAGCGTATAACGTACCGGCCCTTAGATATTATGCACATCAACAACATTATCCAAGATCAGTTGCGTGGTCTAGAGTTACGACATTCCAACAAAAATTTCTTCGTAATTTTTTTGATGTGAGTTTCATTTAA
>BQNB010027737.1:24881-57346 GCA_026074375.1 Tanacetum coccineum
TGGGTGATCGTGCAAAACCATCATATTGTTAATTTCAACCCTACGATCCGTAAACCTATCAGCAAAGCGATGCATCAAGGCTTTCTATCAAAGGCTTTCTATCACCCAACAAAGGCTTTCTATCACCCAACAAATTTGGATCAACGTTATATAATACTGGCGCCCGACCCATACAAAGGCTTTCTATCACCCAACACGTAACAACTCCACAATCCGAACTGTTTCCTTGTTGTGGGCTCGCGAACTCCAAACCGTCATTGTATACTAACTCGAAATTGTATGGTTGACGCCCTGTCCTTTCAAAGTGCCCAGCTTTTTCCAAAAGGACATTCAACACATTGGTCCATTTCGATATATGATCCATTAACTGTTTCTTTCGATGTGGGTTATTCAAAGAGTCGATTACATGAATTGTGGACCACCGTAAATTTAGTACACCGGTTACCCAGTGATCACCTCCAGAATTGATGGGCATATAGACCTACAAAGATAATTCAATTAATTCAATTTCATTAAATTATGAAATACTCATCGTATTTAACCACAAATACTTACAATATCTACATCATCCCATGAAGGGTAGGGACGCGACGATCCATCCAACATTCCCATAAGATGAAAATCGGTCTCTATCACGAACTTATTTGACTTCTCTATCATGGCTGAAGTCCCTGTTTTGGCAACTGTATAACGAGCACCAGGTGGCCTATCTCTAATCATCAACTCCATCCAAAAATTGATATGCTGATTAAAAATATCAAATACAATCATTTTTCTTGTTTAAAACATAATTTTATAGTTTTTATAAACATTTATTAAAAAACTTACATCCTCCGACAACCAAGCAAAACGTTGATAGTTATTCTTCGTATTATTACCTCCCTTACACACGTAAGGAACTAGGTCTCGCCAAAACTGTTCCTCAACTACAAATCCTTTAATACCGCAATCTAAAAATACTGGTTTTGGCGACCCCAAGAAAGTCATACAGTCAACATACTGGTTTCGGACAACCTACACAACCAGAATTAAAAAAATATAATTAAACATTTTTAACTTACGTTATTATATTCAATAATACTCTTACAATTACCTTATTAGGGTCCACGTTATGTAATGAAATGTAGACATCGGTATCATGTGACCCCATATAAACCAGATCTTCCACCAGTGAATTTAAATCAATACCCGCCTTTTCAATATTAAAAGCTGAAACTTTGTCGCTCCTCGTCTTATTTCTAGTATTATTAGCCCGCTTCTTAGGTGCGACCGTAGTTGTTGGCATACAAGTGAATGGGCTAAGCTGATATTTGCTTGGGAAAGTCTCTCTCTTACCTCGAGGCATTTCATCCTAGAAAGCAGATAAAAATTTCATTTATTAGTATATCATCATTAGTATAACTATTAGAATACAACCTCAATCAAGAATAGTTATTGGATTACCCGATTGACTACACCAACATCATGATTTTGTGATGGACCAGCCTGATTGGTAGAAGACCATGGGGCAAATCCTTGTTGTGACAGAGGGGTCACAATATGAGGAGTGGCGGGAATTACTGAGGGACGCGCCTGATTGGTAGAAGACCATGGGGCAAATCCTTGTAGTGGCATAGGGGTCGCAATTTTCGGAGTGCCATGATGAGAGGTAGGATGCCGAGACGAGATTGGCTCCTCAAACGTCTTCGGATACGTTGGGGTCCTTTGGGCCATGTCAAAAAACGAACTGCTAGACTGCTTCGTTAAGGTTTTAGGCCCGTCCTGTTGCAACCCCTAAATACAAGATCAATATATTTAGTTAGTTTTTAAATTAACAAATGAAGATTATATTCATAATATAAATACCTCCGTGTTTTGAAGAACGCTAAAATCAAAGTCGGATAACCCATAGTGTTCAGGAACTTCCATCGGTTTTGGTTGTGATTGTCCCTGCATTAAATATTTAAACAATTAATTATCAACTGATATTTCGTTTATATATTTAACCTCGCAGAATTAAACGTAAACAATTTACCTGATAAAACTTATACACTTTCTTCAGCAATTGTTCGTGGGCTTCATTCTTTTTCTGCAATTCCTTTATAGATTTAATTAATTCATCATAACGTGGATCAACGTTTTTTGGAACATCAACTCGACGTGGTAGTTTTACAGGCGTCGGTATCGGTGGTGCTTCATGAATACGACCATCAAAAAATTCTCGACTACGAACCCACCACTCTGCTCTAGCCTCAAAGGCATCTGGTCTCAATCTTCTATTAGGTCGAGCTCCCTTAAATATAAAAAGGACAATAACTAAACATTAACAAACCTAATCCAATAAACATTAAAATGGTAGATCAAAAAATAAACTGCATAATTAAATAAAACTCACATCAAAAAAATTACGAAGAAATTTTCGTTGGAATGTCTTAACTTTAGACCACGCAACTGATCTTGGATAACGTTGTTGATGTGTATAATATCTAAGGGCCGGTACGTTATACGCTTCCAATATCCACGTCTAAAAAAATAATTTCTTTACATTCGTTAACAATATACTTACACATAAAAATTACAAATTAAAAAACGACATACCTTAAAGGCCCATGTAAAGCCCGACAATGTATACTTAGAAGCACGAGGAATAGGACGATTTTGGGCCGCATACAAATTTTCCGCACGTACTACGTTCGCATTTTCTAACTGGCCGTACAATTGAGCCCAAACCAACGTACCACAAGGATAAATTTCCCAAGTTCCATTTTTATCATCTATTAACCTCAACCACCAATCTGGGATATTATGTGCTAGCTGACGACTTAATAATACAAAATGCAAAACAGCTAACTGACAAACAGCAACAGCAACCTCGTCATGCAGGTTATCAAACTCTTCACCATTAATAATATCTAACAACATTTGACCATTTACATGCCCACCATCTTTATCTGAGTCAAACACTAGTCTCCTAAATGGAATAGGCCCCACTTCATAGCGATCACTAAATTCCGGACCAAACCTTAACCCCGTTATGAGGCAAAACTCCTCCCGCCCAAATTCTATGTAATGACCATTTACATGGTAAGTAAGAGGAACGACAACTGTGTCTTCAGGTGACCTCTCAACTTGCCGACAACTCATAAAATGTATTAATACACAATTCTCTTGAGAATCATCTAAATCTAACAACCAACCAAAACACGTTTTCCTAAATAATTCTTCCCTAAAAGTGTTCCTAAATTTTTTTCTAATCTCTTTAATCAACGTTAGCTTACTTCTACACGTCAAACTCACGGGATCATCCTAAACAAACATAATAGTATATATTACTACACATATATATAACAATAAAACACTAACAATGATAATGTAATAATACAAAAAAAAACTAACAATAAAACACTAACCTCGTAATTCTCCATATTCAACAACACAACACCACTACCAAATAACAACCACAACAGCAGCACCACACCACCACCACAGCACCACCACAGCCCCACCACAACACCACCACAACAGGAGCACCACCACCAGAAGCACTACACAACCAGCAACACAACACCACCTCCACCACTACCACTTTTTTTTTTCGGGCACCACCAACAGAAGCACTTTTTTTCTTAACACTAACAATGATAAATTCGGGTGATACAAAAAAAATTCGAGCGATATCGGAATATATTCAAAAACCTGCATGTTTAGTCATTCAACCCGTCGAATCAATTTCTCTTCCCCATGCACATGTCGCTCGAAAATAACACATGTCGCCCGAAGTTTTGAGCGAGATGTTTTTTTTAAATTGTTACCGAGCCGACACGTGTAATGTCGCTCAACTTTTTAAATATCACTCGAATTATTGAGCGACATGTTTGGCCGATTTGGTAATTCCCATAAACTTGTCCTCTGCGTGAAAAGAGTTTCAAAATATGTCCTCTGCGGTAATTTTCGCTTTATGCTTTTAAAAAAAAACCAAGAGAGAGTCACATCACATGTGTATTGTAGGTCATTGATGAAGTTACTTTGACTTTATAAAAAAGGTCTAGGGGTCAACACTCAATGTTTGCTTTATATTTGTTTTAGTTTATTGTTATTTTTATGTATATTTTTACTTCTAAGACCATCCACTATGATGTTTCAAGAATAAGTTTAAAAACTTACGAAGAGGTCCAAGAATTATTTTACCATAACGAGGAACAATTTCATGTCTAGATGGCATGAAAAGGTCTAGGATTTTAGAGATATCCAAAAATTTATGTACCATAATAATATTTAATTTATGTTTGAACAATTTATAAACCTCAAAAGATTTATTTATAGTGAGAATATATTCATAATTTATAAGTTAATGACATTATAAGAGGTGACAAATTATAAACCTTTTAAAAGGTTCACTATACTGGATGCTTTAAGCTAGTTTTTTGTTTTGTTATTTTGTTATTTTTTTGTTAAGAGTGCACGTAATAAAGCATAACGCTGCCTTATTACACAGATCCTCCGTCCATGCGTGCAAGGATCATTTTTGAGTTGGTTTGGTCGTCGGCTTGACCGAACGAAATAAGAATGAAAGGTGGGTTATTTGTGTGATTTGTTGGGTTTTGGGGATAATTTTTTAATTTTTATGTAACATGTAAACTTTTGTAAAACTTTTAAAAAAATAAAAAATTTACAAAAAGAAAGGGGGTTTTAGTGGTTGGTTTGATGGCTCTTGTTACGGTTATTTGGTGATAAATCTAGTGAAGGTGTAAAAAGTTTTTTTTAGAACGACAATTTATTAAAAAAGCTAGCAAGGAGCTAGAAAATTACAAAGATAAAAGGTGAGGGTTTTTTAACCACTCAACCCAACTAAACAAAACCATTTAGCGTCTATATCTATAAAATAAAAGACAACAAGACTTAACTCATCAAAAATCCTGCCTTAGCAGGAATGCAATTTCAGATCTAATTGTTTGTGTTGTTTAGGGATTAGTGTGTGTTTTTTTTAGTACAGTGTGTGTTTTTTGAAAATTTGCGGTTCCCAAAAAATAGTAAGAAATATTGGTTTGGTCTTTCCCGAGACAATAAAGCAAAAAGGCAACAGTACTATTGTACAGTTAAGTCGAGTAATTTTAAGTTGAGTAGCTCCCAATCGAGTATTGGTGGAATAATAAGACAAAAATACGTGGGCCACATCTTCAAAGTAATAGTTGCCACGTGTAAAAATCTGTGTGGAGTTGAGCAGTCGAGAAGTTGATCATGACCAGATTGGGAATTTTTCAAAAACATGACCACTATGTGGAAGTAATTTTGAAAAAATGACCAAAACAGTACTTTTCTCGTAAAAAGTTGATATTCAGTTCGTGGGTTTGCTCATTGTTCAGTTCATTTTGTTGGTTTTTTTTTCTAATTCTGTTTTTCTTGTCCTCTTCGATTGATTGTTTGCTTGTTTTCTTTAAAATTTTTGAGAACAATATTATTATGATTAATACTGATGTATCTAATGATTATACTACTGGTGAGGAAGAACTTAACGTATATTACTATAGAGACCTCTCATGGCCCACATGTTTTGTACCTTTCACAATCTTCAACCGTCCTTTGTCCCCGTGTTTACAGTCTAACACAGTTTTCTATCAGTTTTTGTTTCATATTTTTTGTCAGTTTTATACTTTTAACTTGTTAAACTTTATAATTTTTATTCCGCACTTTCCGTTTCACAGTTTTATAATATAAACAAAATTATAAAATAAAATAAAAAAATGAAAAAACAAGATGGGTACAAATGATGTTTTAGGTGAGTCTTTACATGGTATCCTGTTTTTACCATAATCATTTTGTTCTTTATGAGTTTTTTCAAAAACCCAAATGACAAGCCCAATTAGATGCATTGTAATAATTTCTTATAACGTTTTCATTGTAATCATAGATAACACATAAAGGAGCATGACAAGGCTTGATGCCACACACCAACAATGGTAGTTTTCTCGTAAAAGAACATAAAAGAATGAATGGCGTTTGTGTGTATTATCCGAGGATATTCGTTTTTCAATATATTTTTCTGTTAAACAATGTTGTTTTTACGACATATATACATATTAACAAAAAAAAACCTAATTAGGGTATTATGAAAAATGAAAACGATATATGAAAACACCTAGTATCGTTCCATATGATAGTGTTGTCAAGTTAAGATCAACATAGAACCAAAATTATTTAAAATTCAATGAACCAATCTTAATCATTTATTTTTTTATCAAAACAAAAAAACCTTAATTTTTACTTTTTTTTAAAAATAAAATATGCCTTTAACAAATTATTGTAAGAGTAACAAATAAATTACAAAAAATATTATAACTAAATAGCATTTGTAGTTTGCTGGTAAGGTATCTTGTGTTTGTAGGAAAGGTCTAACGTTCGAAACCAGTGAACAACAATTGCAATTTTTTTAGTTCAAGCATTCGTTTTTTGATATTATTCTTTTTTGCTTGAATATTTTGTTCCTTGTTCTTTTGTTTGCTTATTTTCTTAACGAGGTTTTTAACCCGCGCTCCGCTGCGGAGCACGGGGTTTTAATGAATGGTTTAACAGTTAGGGAAAGCAAAAGCCTGAAAAAATATTTTTCATTTGAATGAAGAAAGCCAAATTGGTACAGCAGCTCAAATTTTACAAACAACACATAACACTACTACTTCTAGTCACTCAGAATATTAGAGACCGAACTAAAAAATTTTGTGGGGAACAATTGTTGCAGCATCATGCACTTGTCTTTTCTTGCTTTATTTTACCATGACTAAAAGGATATCAACAGGTAGCATAATTGTGTTATTGACACATTGATTCAGTATAATGTTAGCTTTCTAATAATACCTCAAACTAATAGTATCATACATGATCAAGTTCAGAATAGCAGAAATTTGAACTCGAGATAGTTCGAGCTGAAAATCAGCGGCCCTGGTTCTTTGGGTATATGCATTAAATCGGAGATGAACAAACTCATATTCTATTTCATTCTCAATAGCAATAACTATCTTCCCCATTATCTATGGCTTATCATCTCCATATGTGCCGTCTTTCATCTTCTAAACAAAGACCCGTTCAACTATCTGCATATAGAAGTTTCTTTAAAGATGGAAACCACCAAACAAAAGTGAAACAAACAGAAACATATCTTAGACTACTAAAAGAGCAGCGTCCTGTGCAAAGAAAGCCATATCTGTAACTCTGTGATTAGCCGTTGTATAGCTGAATTAAGTCAACATGTTCTAACTCCTAAACAATCTTACGTTTCAACCGAAAACATGTTGGAACCCAACCCACCCATTAAATGGGGGTCTACCACATTAAAACCATGGCTGGTTTAACAGCGGGGTTTTAAATCATACTCGTATAAAACTGATATTTTGTGCGCAACAACAGAAGGGATTCATTAACGTACCTTGAGTGCAGAAATTCTTGACTCTCGTTGTCCCTCAATCCATCTTTAATGCAAACTTTTATCCAAATCGCATAACAATGCATAAGTCTTCTGTAATATTTGTGGCAGTGGCTCCAAACCTACACAAATAAACCAAATTAAAAAACTTCATTGATTGTCTTTATAAAGAGTATGATTTTACACAGTGGGTGCATGGGATATTTTATATTTCTCTGCTCAACTGCTATTTTTTGGAGTAAAGCAGAAAAGCTTATTTACTTTTTAAGATTGTAATTCTATTGAAGAGGGGTTTGGATCAGTTATTTTTAGCCAGCTTAAAACCGTTTGTACATAGCATGCGCACTCTGGACAAAACGACGTAGGAGGTTATATATACTTGTATGTTTTCTGAAGTTAATTTTTGGGGTCATTCAACCACCTGACCTATGCCCTTTTGGCTTAATATCTTGATCCGTCTTGAGAGAAAACAGAAGCCAACTCGACCCATTCATAACTAAATAGACTAAAACATATATAGCCACCTATAGCCTGATCCACATACTGGTAATTTTGGGAAGCTACTTATATCATGCAGTTGATTTACAAAGATCACATGAACTTATTAATCCAGCATACCTATATTATTACACTTTATTCACGTCCATCACATGAACTCGCTACGTCCTCAAATTAGATAAAAAATGCTAGTAATTGTAATCGTCAGGCCTAATACTCCTAAAATCAGCTTCTCATAATCATATACATCATACTAATTTCACAAAAGCTATTTAAGTACCTTAAAGAACAAAATTAAATAAGATTAAGGGGTAAAAATAAGCGAAGCTGTAAATGGCTAAATTTCGATCTTGATGTCTAAAAAATTACTTACGGAGTATATCATAACATGGCCATTTTGTAAAGAGAATACACTTACCATGTCGTGTGGACTGCCACTCATCTAGTATTGTGGTGATTTGGTCAATGTAAAAAGTACGCCTTTTCATTTCCGAACGCGTTAATTTTTTTATACATCACAGATTAGTACCAAGCTGACCCATGCCAAAAATACGCATTTCTACTCCTTATGAAAGATCAGCACCTTTGTGGCTGCTAATCGATGTTTGAAAAAATTGTTAAATTAATCACTCTTAGTTCTGAGTTTAGTGGTGGGTCATATTGAATTGGCCGCTAAGTATTGGTGCTTATCATCTTATACCACGAAACTTTTATACTATGTTTTTGACGTTTTAATCACGGTGTATATATTCTACCTATTTTTTACTGTAATTTTCTTTAATGTTCATAACCAAAAAACCTACCATTTTCTGTAATGTAGCCAATCAGCACACCATCACGCTTTCCAGTATAACCCCACTGCATAAGATACATTATCATGAAACTCGAATTAGTGCTAACCGTCTTTACCATATACAATCATCACTTATAATATATGAAAACCTTAAACTTTTTGAGATATTTCACATTGTACGTAAAAATACTCTTACAATATGTTTGACATATAAACCTTCATGTCCAATACACACCAAAATTTTGAGACATTCCATATCATATTAATACATAAGATACATGTTTTTACCTTCATTCATGCATAGTCGTAATAGTGTGTAAGCTCGCTGTTGAAGAAAGGATAACGTGTATCAACATGTATTGGGCCATCTGATGTCACGGTGATAAAAGGTAAACTGCAACAACATTACCAATAATCAGCAAACACGAAAAAAACAATATTTGCAAGTTTTTGTTCACGAAATCTGTACCTAATATTAGTTTGGGTCAAAGTTGAAAGCTCCATCGTTGCTTTCTCAGCAGTTTTTGTGAAACATTGAAGAGCTTCTCTATCTTTAAGAAGATGAAGACCGGCGTTCCTCTTGAAACTTTCAGCAAGCCAATCAACAATCCTATATTCATAATTCAAGAAAATGTTAACAAAAATGCTCGAATATCAAATCCTGGATTCTTAGAATCTTCAAGCATATTTGAAAAGTCATAACCTTGTTAACGGGTTTATAAGCTTATTGAAAATTTGATAAGCTCATAAGGTCAGTCGCCAACCAAACTTCTAAAATTTACCTTTGGGTCAAAAAGTATAATGTCGTCAAGAACATGAATGATACTATGAGGCTCCTGCTTCGTGACATTATTGTTGGTTCATCTTGCAGGTACAACATTTTGAAAAAAAACGCTTAGCTTCAATTTAAACACTTCGAATCAAGAAAACAAAAACCGTTTATTTAATCATGAAAAAAAGGATCTTTGATTATCTAAACAGTTACCCAATGCATTCAATTTCACATAGCACTATGCAATAATCTAAATTAGATTGCCACCATCTTAACAATAAGCCTTCCTACTTGGTGAATCATTCCATCACGACAATGTAAATCTATAATTTTGTACAAAAACGCAAAGCCCATAACTTTTTCCACATTGTAAAAAAAAGCCCATATGAAAAATGCAATTGCAGATAATAAAAATCAAAACTTTTCTAAAAGTATGAGGCTAATAATAATCATACCAATACATGATGTAAGGATGTTAAACTTGATGTTTATACTCTTGATTCTGTAGCACACAACAAACCAACAACCACCCAGATCCAAACTGACCACCGCCGCTTAACGGTCGCTTAACGGCCGTCGGTACTTCGCCGCCCGCAGTCGCATCTTCAACCAAAATTCATAAGTGCGTACAAATTGAACCCTATGAAGTAACATTGGATCTAAGAGTTAATAATCCCTCTTTTGAATATGGAAACTGAACTTTGTTACCTTGTGAATCTTCAATTTCTTCTTATGTGTGTGTAAAAAGATATGAAGTGGAAGCTGAACTCGAAGTGTGTGGATCACTCGCCGGCCAGATTTTTGAGGGAGAAACGGTGGGAGATTTTTGAGGGAGAAACGGTGGGTTAAAGTGATATGAAAGAGAATCTGAGTTATTGTATGGGAGGGACAGCTGGCCCATTTTGTTGCTAGAGTGACACGTATTTGGGTTGGAAGGCATATAACCCAAGAGACCCGGGTAAAGTAGTAAAAGTAGGTAATCGGGTCGGGCGGATTTCGTCATTAAATGCATTATTTAAAACGCCTCGGGATTACAATCTTGGGTTTTAAATATATAGTATAATGTTTCTTATTTGTTTTGATTGTTTTATCGTTTTAATTATTATTATTAAGATTATTATCGATGTTACTATAGTGTGTGATTCTAACAGATTGTTTTTACTAATCACAAACTAAAAGCTACAAATCAAACCAGAACAATTAATCTCGAAGTTTATACTGGTGAAGAAGAACGTTTAATTTATACCACAATCATTTTGCGCTATTGATGACTTTTTTCCCAAAATCCATATGTTGATGCAAAGTTCCGCTAGGAAGGATAAGAGCTACCCTCCTTTGGAATCTTGGTGCTCAGCAAGCCTGTCGAGAAGACAACGCATGTTAGCCTCGCCTCAGGTTTTATCCCAGGACTAAGCTCCGGCGTAAGACTAAGTACTTGATATTGATCTGGCCGTTAGGAATGATGCAAGTATAAAAAATGTGATATGTGTGTGTAGATGGATTGCATTAAATGTGCTCAGGGTATTTATACTACCCCAAGTACTGTTGATCATTATTGTTCTTGACACTTAGGGAATGGCATCGCTAAACTACTGTACGCTTTTGTCAGGCGGCGTACCCATGTGGCAGGCAAGATCCCTTAAATCTCAGGCTGGCTGCAAACGCTCGGTCCTTACCATGGACCAATGGTTATTAAGGGGTTTTCGGTTAATAAAATGTGTTGGTCTTTTCCGAGGTTCTCATATACTTATCCCTTTATATGTTGCGTCAGCACTAGTAGGTTAGGCGTGGGCCGTTGGGCTCTACCGTATCCTATTGGCTTGGCCCTAGCGGCCATATACACGAATATGTCCTCCCCAGTATTGTATCAACACAAGTGTTGGTATAACACTTAATTTCTCCTGTGTTTTTCCTTGCATTCTCCTTTTTGTTCTCTTTTTTAGGGAGGTCGTGGGCCATCCGTCTCAACACGTAATTAATGGACTACAAGACAGGTATCATAATTTATTGGAGGTTAAAAATGATCACCTTGGTTCATGAGATTACGCCACGTGTATGGGTGGTCTTCATGTATGGCTGTGATTAAGCCACGTCAGTCTCTGACACGGCACGACGTTTGATGTTCCTCCCATTTCCTCTAAAAATAGTGCTTATCCCCTTATTTTTACAGTTATACTTTCTTTTCAATGTCTTTCAAATGCTTTAACTCCGCTCAGACCTCTGCTTCCTCTGTATCTTCCTTTCAGGTGTGTTTTCCTCTCTCCTCATCATCTCTCTTTAGTCATCTAAGGAACGTTCGGATTGCCTTCCCTTTGATCCTCCACTATGTCGCTAATGAGTCAAACGATCTTTTCTTTCCTTCCGTGCCGAGCCGGTCGATCCCGTTTTAAAGGCTAGCTCCCTTTCCCAAATTTGACATGCACTTGTACAAATCTTCTCTGACTAAGACTAACGTTAAATAGTTAACTAAATGTTACGGTATACCGGTGGACCTTCATCCGCGGTTAGCCCCGGAGGGTATGACTATGAATACCCTACCCAATGATGCCATAGGGCTTTACGCCCATCATTTTCAACAAGGTGGACTTGTAGAATATTTTTTTGTACATATTTCTCAACTTGTACCGTTAGGCGTAAACCGTGCTACCTATTTTGAGATGTACTGTTGTTCCCTAGATATTATTCCCACATTGCCTCTCTTTCACGTATTTTATAAGCTGTGTAAGCAATGCAATTGGTTTTCTTTTCAGAATAGAGTTGGTAAAAATTGTAAATCCTGTTTAAAAGATGCTCCCACTAGCTTGAAAAAATGGAAGGATAAGTTTTTCTTGGTTGACCGAAGGGCTGTCCCAATTGATATGGCCTGGCGGCATTATGATTCTATTGTTTCCGATCCTTTCCCTAAATTTGATAAATATAATGCACCGGACGTCGCAAAGCTACATGAAGTCGTTATTGCTCTTCGTAAACCGCATCCTAGTCTTTTATACGTTGCTGGTCTTTCTCACGTCTAGAAGTATGCCGGTCGTGGTTTTATTCTAAAGGATTCGAAGGGGAAGGGTAATACCTTTGTTTTGCCAGCCGTCCCTTTATATTCACTTACAGTTTGCTTATCAGTTTATGTATACATTCTTTTTTTTGCAGTTCTCATGATGGCTGAATTTCTACAACTTCCTAATTTTAAAGGCTGCAAGGTTGCTGCTGGTGAGCTCCTACCTCCCGCTTTAGCCGAGTGACCCATCTGAGTAGCCCCGCCGAGCGTTTAGAGGATCTTCCTCCCAAGACCAGAGACATGGTGACGGCTGAGCTACCATGCCGCAAGGTTCTTGATGACAAAGAAAAGAAGAAAAGAAAAGCTGAGGCCAAGGCTGCGGCTGATGCTCCTGGTGCTAACACTCAGGTTGAAAAAAGTCATTAGGGATAAAGTTGTTGGTAAGGAGGGTGCTCGGAAAAAGAGAAGGGTCCGCGTGGGGACTTCGGTGCACCCAACTTCAGAGCATGTGTCTTCTCCCATCCCGTTGAATCACGTAAAGTGTGACAACCGTGACTTGAGCAGGTTAGTCAAACCGTTAGAGTTGACTAAAGTATTATTATGTGTTATATTTGTGTGCTTATGTGATCTTATATGAGTATTTGATATCAATCCGTGTGCGTGTTCATCTATTAATGATTGAATTTTGTGGTTTTGGTAGCTATTTTATTTCGTTCACATTTTGTAATAATGGAAATGATAGCATGATTTTATGAGTTATCGTGTAATTTGGTGAATAATTGATATATGAGCGTAAGAAGTATATAATGTATAATTAGGTTTGAGTTAAGTCTAGTATTTAAATTAATTAAGCATAGGTTTTTCTAAATTAGGAAAGTAATTTATAAAATGAAATTTATAAATAGTAAGTTTAAAACTAGTTTTTATTTAAAAGGTTTTGCAAAATTAATAAAGGATTTTATAAAAATAAGAAAATAAAGGGGTAAATATGTATTTAATAATAATTAATAAAAAATAATTTAGGAAAAATGATAATAAGTAGTGTAAATGTTTTATTTTAAGTTATGTATTTATTTAAGTATTTAAGGTAAATAAGCAGTAAATAGTTTTGTATTTTAAAAAAATATAAAAAATATATATATAGAGGAGGGGGAGAACGAAATTTGTATAGAAAAATAAATAAATAAAACTAATTAAAAAGGGAGGTGTTTGGATCGGTTATAAAGAAAGAAAAAAAAGGAAACAAATCTGATTACAATTAGGATTCTAGGTAGTATAAATATAAGATCAATAAATCCCTAAAACACTCTTTGTTTGTTCGACCGATTCCCTCAAGAAAAGAAAAAAATATTTTTTTATCAAGAACCAAGGTGGTGATTCAAGTGTAATCAAGTAAAGGTTTAGGTATGTTTTCAATTAAGTTTTATTTAATCTTTTTATAATTAGTAACTTTAATTGATGGAATAATTAGGGTTCATAAATTTTCTGTAAATTAATGATATAAAACTATATGGGAGTGTTCGGGATTCGATTTAGAGCATATTGGTGTCAACGGTTTAGTTTAGAACGCGTTAGATTGAAAGTTAGGGTTTGGCAGAATTTTAGGTCGTGTTGATTGGATGATATCTCAATGATAAAAACGAGCTTTGGGTTGAATCTTGTGCCTAAATTGAAGTTCAGAGAGTTTAGTTTCCAAAAAGTCCAGCCCCGAAAGGTTTTGAGGTCGGGAAGTTAGTCAAATAATTTTTGCAAGAAAAGTTGTCAAAACAGTAAATTCGGGTCAGATTTGGGTCTGATTTCGAGGAGTAAAGCCCCTACTTAAAAGTTGAATTGAGGTTAGCCAAAAATCAGAAGTCATACTTTATGTGTCTATTAACTCCAGCTCAAAGCACAAGTATTAATTCATTGTCTAAGTATTTTTAGAAAAATCAAACTTTTTGGTGTGCGTTCAGATCCGAAATTGAGTACTTTGTGATGTTGAATTTTTATAAAATAGTTAGGCTTAATATTTTTTTTTTAAATCACAGTAGTTCATAACCCATTGGGAAGGTAAGGAATGAAAGGGGAAAAATCAATTTGGTGATTTAGAATTTTGTTTGTGGTCATAAAGTGACTACAAAATTCTGCCGAAAAACTAGAAAACAAGAATAAATGATTAAAGGTATTTACAGTATATGTAGGTATTTAGAGTATATGTAAGTTATGAGAAGTATGATAAGGGGTTTATAATCATAATATAAACCTAGTAGTCGATCAATTGATAGTTACATCGTCTTGGGCATTTAGCCTAATCGCGTGTAACGTGGGTTTTATTTGTGTTTAGTTGATTTCAAGAATATTGTGAAGTAGCTGTGCATCATGTGAGTTTCATAGTCTCATTTTTATATTTTTCTTGGGATGGAAATGATGCAAAATATGTTTTGAAATGTTTTATCGTTGTGATTATGTGTTTTAAATTGCTTTTGGACATTACATGGCTATTATATGACTATGTGATACATGTGTTATTTGGGATCGGAAGAGGTCCGCCTACCTCATGCTTCATGATTTTTGGATCAGAGGGGTACGCCTACCCATATTGTGTTGGTTATCGGATCGGTACACCTACCCAATGTGATATGCTATGTGATACCTTCGTGGTGAGCTTGGTTGCTTTTAGTGCCAGCTATTCTAAGCCCGAAGGTGAAGTTATGTTTGTGGATAATATGATTTGATTTTGGATGCATGCTAGCATAAGTTCATGGTAGTTCATTATTGTCCTTTGTTTTGATAATCACAGTAAAAGCGAGTATTATTGCGTGTCTAAAACCTATGACTCTCACCAACATTATTGTTGACGTTTTAAGCATCATTTTCAGGTGAGCATCATGAGGAAAGTGAAGTTAGGAAGATTGGCTAGTGAGACCGTAGGCTTGCATGCGGAGTTTCCCTAGTTTTCCTTTCGTGTTTGTTTTGATTTGAATCTATGATTGTTTTAGGCTTTGGATTATTTGTTATGTCTTTGTATTGGAGTGACTCTTTTACCTCAATACAAGACTCCTTTTTCATGTGTTTGGTATTGTCATGACACTTTGTGTCCTTTTCGTTTTATTTAATGCATTTAGTTTTCTCTATTGTTGACACCATTGTGTTGTGATGATACCCATGACGTTACACCTCGTGTTTCCGCCTTGGCGGGGTGTGACACAAAGCCTCTCGAAATTCTGGCCAATGAGCAGTATGTCTCCCCAAACGCGTCCGCTGGTCGTATGGGTGCCCTGCGAAATCAAACCGATGAGCACGCTACTCCCCCCGAATTGTTAATGCTGGTGAGTTTGTGACGGGTGGGGAGGATGTTCAAGAAAATGTTGATGCTGCGTTTGCCAATGAGGGCCATGGTGACAATGATGGTGGGATTTCTGGTTTGCAGACTCGCTTAGCCCCTCCCGTCCTGCGGGTATATTTATTTTCTCATGTCCTTGTTTTTGCTATTAGCTGTTCTCACCCCCCCCCCCCCCTTTCTTCCTTTTTTTTCTTTTTTAGACCAACTCCTTGAGAATGTAGAGAAGCCCGTGCGTGACAAGGTTGTGCCGGAAGCAGAAGCTAGTAAGTACTTCTCTCTCTCTCTCTCTCTCTCATCTATACTTGATATTATATATATATATATATATATATATATATATATATATATATATATATATATATATATATATTCGTAACCCGCCCGACGAGCGGGTTCGCTTCGAATACTTGTTTAGATAAGAGGTGTGTGTGAGTTTGGCTTTATACTTGTGAGTATTAAGTGTATTTCGACTGAAGATATCTAAATTGTTCATTTATTTCCGTTTTAGGTATTATTTTGTCCGTTTAATATTACATTGTTTTGTTTGGTCTGAGCTAGTCTGTTTTGGTCTCGTTAATATTGTGTCATTATATTTTTTAATTTTTAGTTTCCTAAATAATAAAGTCTACATTAGATCATTTTTTAGTTTGATGTACTTTTGGTAGCGTTTTTTTTGGTTTTGGTTTGCTAGTTTTAGTTGGTTTTGGGAGGGCGCGGGGGGGGGGCTGGTGGCGTGGTTGGGGGAGGTGAGGGTTGGGTGGGGGGGCTGGGTGATGGCGGTGGTGGGGTTGGGAGGTGGGGGGGGTTTGGGGTGGGTGGGGGGGTTGTTGGGGGGTGTTTAGATGTTTGGTTTTTGTGGGTTCTGTATGTAATGATTCATGTGGGTTTTGGGGGTGTGTTTTTTTTTTGGTTTTTGCGGGAGGGTGGTTTGGGCGTGGTGGAGTGGTATTTTTTTGTGAGAGTTTATGGTTTTTTGGGGGTTGTGAGTTTGGTTTTTTTGTTCTTTTGTAATTGTTTTTGTGTCTGTGGTTATGCGGGGGTTTTAGGGTTGTGTTGGTTATGCATTTGTTGTTGTTTGTGTTTTTGCTTTTTTGGTTTTTTTTTTTGTTGTTTTTGTATTATTGGGTATTTGCTGGGTCTTGTATTTTTTGGTGGTTTGTGAGGTTTGTGTGGTTATTTTTATTGTGTTTTTGCTTTTTGTTTTGGTTTCTTTGTTTTTGGGGGGTTGTGGGTGGGGCGTGTCATTGTGGGGGTGGTTGTGGTGTTTTTTGTATTTGGTTTTTTGTCTTGGGGGTATTTTCTTTTTGTTTGTTTGTTTACGGTTTTGTTGTTGGTGGGTATTATTTTGTCCGTTTAATATTACAGTGTTTTGTTTGGTCTAAGCTAGTCTATTTTGGTCTCGTTAATATTGTGTCATTATAGTTTATAATTTTTAGTTTCCTAAATAATAAAGTCTACATTAGATCGTTTTTTAGTTTGATGTACTTTTGGTTTTGTACGTTGAATGTTAAAACGTAGTTTAATTATGTACGTAAGAAATGTTTGTTATTTATTCTTTTAAATATTACATTTAGGTTATTAACGTATAATGTTTAATATAAATATATGCCGATTCGATTTAAGGTTATATTTTATCTCATCGGGTCAAATACAAAAAGTAGCCAAAAGATAAATAAGTTAAATGGGTCGAACATGTGAAACATGCATAAATAAATAAAACATGACACCAACACGATATACAATTGCCAATCAATTTCATAAATCGTAAAAACTGTAATGAATTCAGCTCACACAAGTTATTCTCAATCCACGTATGATTTCAAACAAAGAGTAACAGTATCAAATGAATTTCACAAACACAATAAAATATAAATCAAGCCCGAGAAGTATATTGTTTCGTCGCGCTTGAAGCCTCAGATAAAAAATCCATGAGTATGATCCAGAATCAGATGAATTAACAAATTAGCAAGTTATCCAAAAATGCTTACTCACTTACAAGTGTTGAACTTGTTGAGCCCTTTGCAGATGCTCCAAAAAAGATTTCGCCTTCCGTTGAGCCCTATCTGACCCATTCTTTGCCAGTTCCATCAATGGGATCACTGCACCGAGCCTGTTTATACAAGCAAGATTGTCATCTCTCTTGCATAAAGAAAGCAATATCGAACTAGAATTTCCTTGTTTCTTGGAATTCTTAAGCTTCTTGGTGGCTAGCAAGAACAGAAAGTATAGGTAAGGAATCGTCAACCATACAACTACTTGAATCAGTCAACATTTTTAGAAGAACCACAATGACCCCTGCCCTCACAGCACGTCCTTTGTTTCCTTGATAAACGCACAGGTTAAACAAAGTCGTTGCAGCATCTTTCTTGCCTTTAGTGCTTCCGTTTTCACGGAGATTAACTAAAACAGGAATAGCGCCGATGCACCAATTTTGAACTTATTCTCATTAGCAAGTGATAAGCTAAAAAGGGTTGCAACTGCATTTTCTCTAGTTTTCATTATTCCAACTCTAAGTAGTTGTACTATAGAAGGTACCACATTGGCAAGCATTATAAGTCCCTTATTGTTTTCATATATAGAAAGATTTAAGTATTGATGAAGCATTATAAGTAGTTGTACTATAGAAGGTACCACATTTTCTTTTTTTTAGTCGAATACTCAATACAACGTATTCAATTTATTGGATACGGCGTATAAATTTTTTTCAAACCAATACATCGTATTCGACTCTATCATCAATACGACGTATTCAGTTCACTGAATACGGCGTATTAAGCTATTTGACAGTTTTCTTTCCTAGCAAAATTATTACAGGTTAAAATGAACGACCCCAACATTACTATGGAGGAGTATATCAGGCTTGAGGAAGAAAAAGCTCGTAGGCGTGGTAAGGTGTATAACTGGGAAACTGCTACGTTTGGTAAGATCTGGTATGATGAAGACGTTCACGACCTCAAATCCATTGAAACCGAATTCCCAGCTATTGTCTTCAATGATAATTTAACATCAGATGAAACACTATCTTGTG
Source organism: Tanacetum coccineum (assembly GCA_026074375.1). Lineage (NCBI taxonomy): Eukaryota > Viridiplantae > Streptophyta > Magnoliopsida > Asterales > Asteraceae > Tanacetum > Tanacetum coccineum. The sequence goes on from BQNB010027737.1 coordinate 43,680, forward strand.
AACCCACGGTAAGTTCTCTTAACGATAATGAAATTGACTTTAGAATATCGTTTGACGAATCCGACGATGAAGATTACACGGTAGTTTTTGACAAAAATTCATTTTCTTATAAAATAATATATGCCAATGATTTGAAAACAGATTCGGAAAATGATAATGAAAAAAGTCAATATGCCTTCGTTCCCACCACCCGAGCCTACGGTCATTTTTTTGATGATTTAGACTTCTTTAAAGAATTTGAGAATGAATTTCCAGCCATTGTTTATAATGATGCTCAAACGTCTAAATTAGATTTATTAACTGGACCGATTTTAAGCCCTCAACATATCGATGAATTTGATTTGAAAGATGAAACATCGTTGTCAGAATGTGATAAAGAGGAACAAAACATTTTATACTTTAATGATCTATTTCCTTTTAACGTAATTTATCTCAATGATTCAAAATCGGATAAGGACAATGATGATGATAAAGTCGATATTAAACACTCTTCGGGGGATTTATCCGTCAAACCGTTACCTGATGTAATAAATACCGATGTTGGTGCCTATGCACATGGGTCAAATAAGATTTTGGAAACAAGTCATGATACATCTAATAAATTTTTCAAAACTGAAACTTTTATTAAGGAATTAAATTTTAATATCATGACTTGGAATCATCTTAACAAAGGGATGTCATTCATTTTCCTAATCAAGAATTTATACGTGCCATTTGACATCCCGTTCGACCCCAAATTGTTTTATAAGGATGAGATTAAATTGGGGCAAGTCTAACTTAAAGACTTTTCTATAAACAAAAGTGCTTGTCGGGAGACAACCCGGAATGTAATTTTCAATTTTGTATCGAGTCTGTCTTCTCAGACTGTCTATACGGCGTATCCAAACCCCATGGATATGGCGTATTGACCTTCTGGACGTTATCCAGTCTTTATTTTTTAGCATAGTCGATACGACGTATTCGTTAAACGAATACAACGTATTCGACACAGGTATTAATACCGCATATCCTGGGAAATGGATACGGCGTATCAATTTCCTGTACGGTTTTAGGTATTTATTTCGAGTCTAACCAAACGAATACACGGAGATAGAATTGCATTTGTTTTCTGAGAATTTACACAGGACCTCGTGAAATAAATATCAACGAATATTGGTGGAGAATTTAAATATCTGGAGATCTTGAAGTGTTGGAGTCTTGAAACTTTAAGGCGGCTGTTCAACACGAATTCTTGCTCAATAAACCTACATGGAGAATCTACCGAGCAAATATCAGGGGAGTTTCTCATTCTAATTCTTTTTAATTCCCGTATTTAATGTTTTATATATACAACGAGGACGTTGTATAATTCAAGTGGGGGGATGGAATTAGAATGTATACTTGTCCTATTTTTCACACTAAAATGCTTAAATTATGCTTAATTTTTTTTTCAAAGCATACTTTTGTGAAATTACTTGATACATAACCCGCACACAATAACTCTTGCTAGATATTGTGAGAATTTAGCCTATCCGTTTCCAAATGTTTACGCAAATTCCACAAAATATGAGTGTGTCGATTATGTTGTAGACTTTAGAACTTGGCTTGGTATATCACTCGAGACCACAATAATGAGTATTATGGATTTATTTGGAGTAACTTGTTTAAATTGGTAAATTTTAGGATTACACCCAAATCGCCTTTACAAGTTGCTTATTAACTAACTACACCGGTTAGTTAACCTCCATTTTAAACCCTTTTCCACTCTCATCTTTAGAGTGAAGATCCATTAGAAAAACCCGTAGAGCCAATCCTTTAGGAATTACACCAACTATTTGTTTCGTTACACCCTTACACCTTAACCTACCATGTTAGATTAAGTTTAATTTACAGTTTCTAGTTGCTTAAAGTGTAAAGTTTGTATTTCCCGAGTCTTGTGTCATTTTTTATCTTTGGTGCGGTTGGAATTTACATATTAAAAATGGGAATGTATACTAGTAGTCAAAACTCATGTGATTTTACTACCATCACAATTAATGGTGAGTCCGAAGAATGAAGAACTATCGAAGAAATTATCCGGAATTATTATGACCGTGAAGATGGTGAAACTACACCGAGATTTGAAGCATAGGTAAAAAAAGAGAAAAAAGAGAAAAATCGCAACAAAAAAGAGAAAGAAAGTTTGAAGATAATCATTTCGCAAAGAGCATTACCGAAGGAATTACACGAAGGATCGATTATTCGTTGATACGTCTAAAAAAATCAACGATGTAGAGTATTGTACAAAGTGGAAGATATCGCCACTTACCATGTAGAGTATGTAAAGTTTTGGGATGATTGGGAAGTTTACCGTTACGGGAACGCCAACTTAGGTTGTTGTTTTTTATCTATGATCAAGACGTTGTAAATAGTCATGTCTTTATCATGGTAACGGTCGGGAAAAGTGTCTAGCAACTTGTACTTTAGGCTTAATCTATTTGTTTCTTGATTTTTTATTTAACAACAATTTACTTCCCTCTCACCTAATGATTAACCATGGGTTTTATGCGAATGAGGATGTGATCGAGCATGCATGTCTATTCCGTCATTACGGCCATGCATGCATGTCTCAGCTGCCTTGTTGGTTTATTACTATTGGTGAAAGTTAGAAGGTTCCTATCCTATATCATTCTTCATCTTAACCATTGGTTAAATTTGAATGGGGATGTGATCGAACACACATGTCTATTCTATCGTTACAGCCATGTATGTGTGCTTTAGCTACCTTGTTGGAGTGGTACTTCTGGTGAAAGATTTTAGAATGATCAACCGTAAGCCTTTCCATACAAAAACCCATATTTACCTTTATAAACTTGTTACTCCTTGGCTTTAGCGGTGGAGATGTGTATCTTTGCCAAGCTTATGATAGAATACTCGTCACGACCGAGCAATTGAGCGAATTAGTTATATGTTACCACATAGATTAGTTGAGTGATTTGAGTGTTTTCATCTTTTGATTTTGTGAGGTGTTTGATTGTGTACTTGTAATGGATAGAATAAATGCTTTAACGGAAAATATCCTTAGGGATACATTATTATAAACTTCTAAAGGCTACTTGAGGACAAGTAGGATTCAAGTGGGGGATATTTGATGACATCAAATAACGTCTATTTTATAGCATCATTTATCCCATGTTATTAACCCATTTTGTATAGTTATTGCAAAGAATTATTACTTAATCGTTCATATTTGAGAATTGCAGTAATTATGGAGTACTTGGTGAATATTAGCAAAAGGCGCGCATTTTGGAGCTTAAACGAAGATATTTTGAAGATTAATGATTGTAAAATGATCTGACAGAAAATACGTTGTATTATTCTAGACCTATACGACGTATCTAAGACTTTGACGAATCAAAAAATCATTTCCTGACTTTAAAGAATACGCCGTATCCACATCAACGATGCGCCGTATATAATACTTTGGTCAACGAAGAAGAATCAACTAGTTTTACCTCAATACGCTGTATCCATCAAGAAGATACGGCGTATCCGTGCCTACACTTCACAGATAACCACGAAGGATTGAAGAGCAATACGCCGTATCCAGAAGACATCAATACGCCGTATTCACAATATAGTAATAAAATATTCTTGGAGATATCAAACGTGGTCCTTACTCCACGAAATCCCCAATACGCCGTATCCCATATTGCTCGATACGGCGTATCGACCTGTTTCCAGACCCTATAAATAGACGACCCAAAACTCAGTTTTAGGTATGCAAGTGAATCCCTAAACCACCAAGTCGACCAAGAGACGAATAAAGGAGCCTAAAAGGTCAGAAAAGAGCCTCAAGATCATAGGAAAACTCTTGTAATCTTCGCGCAACCGAATACGCGTTCGATTAAGGTTTCTTTATTTTAATCGTTCATATATCAAACCGTATGTATTTTTACAATGACTATCGGCTGATACCTTTAGGTATCATCCATGTTTATGAAGATCTAATGTTTGGTTTGTTTATCTTGATTGCTTAATTTACCGTTGATTGTTGTTTATGTTTATCAATTTATATTCGTTTATGTGCTTAAGTAATGCGCTGTAACTTCGATGTTGTTTGGGCGTAGGCTAAGAGTCTGGGATAGCTCTTCATATTGCAATTTATATATCTAGAATCATAGGATCACAAATATTGACCTATCCTTGCCTTTAGTTTAGTGAGCTTAGTTGAGCCATAAGGTGACATTGGTATCAACGAGTACATTCTTATTCCATTGGTAAGGACTCGGACAGTGGACTACTAGTATATATAGAGCCGTTAAGCAGTAAGTGGGTAAAGTCTCCATGAGCTAGGGTTTAGTAAGAGCACCATTATTAATCTCCTAAGATAGATTATAATCAACAAATGCTTGCTTTATGCGGATGCGTCTAATTGTGACAGGATTAGCATGTCTAGGTCTTAGGAAGAAGTACCGCCTAAGTCTATGAATGATATGCCCTTCGAGATAAGTCAATCATTGCACTATTAGACAAACCTGCGTTTTATTGGATTATTCATGGTTGATGCGTTTTCCTTACATTAGTTCTCAACCGCTTCTCTATCGTTTGTTTATCTTCTTGTGTGTGTTTATTGCTTTACTTGTCATCAAAACCTTAGGTTAGATACACAAAATCATGCCAGTCTCTCAAGCTGAAACCCCCCTTTTTGCATTAGTTTTAGGTTTAACTTAGATAACTAAAATACTGATAGAATTAGGAATTAACGCTCTCGCTCTTAGTGATCGACACCCTACTTACCAATGAAGCTACATCTTGACCGGGTACACTGCCCGTTAAAGTGTTGATTTTAGGTATAGTCGACATTAAATAAATAGTAAAACTTGATACATAAAATAACACCTACACAACGACACATCAGACTGCATTTTTGCTATGTCCTTGGTTTTTGCTGGGTTAGCTTATATGCCTTCTGAGGTGACCATGTATCCCAAGAACTTTCCTTCTTCGACCCCAAACGAACCCTTTTTTTATTTAGCTTCATGTTGATCCTTCTGAGGTTGTCGAATGTTTCCGCTATATCTTCCAGCATTTCCCTTTCGAACTTACTTTTTACCACCATGTCATCCACATACACTTCTAGATTCTACCTAATTTGAGACTGGAGTGCTTCATCAACTAGCTGCTGCTATGTTGCTCCCGCATTTTTAAGGCCAAACGACATCTTTATGTAGCAGTATGTACCCTGGTCTGTGTAGAATGCAATTTTATCCTCGTCTTCTTCTGCCATATGCACCTGGTGGTAGCCCTTGTATGCATCAAGGAAGCACTTGAGTGGAAAGCCCATGTCTGACTTGATCTTGCTATCAATTTCTGGTAGTGGGTAATAATCTTTTGGGCATGCAGCATTGATGTTTTTGAAGTCGATGCACATCCTCTATCTTCCTTTGAATCTTTTTACCAAGACTGGGTTTGATATCCATGTAGGGTATTTCACAGGCCTGACTATCCCTGCCTTTAACCATTTGGCTACTTCTTTGGTTATTACTCTGCTTTTTTTTGAAGCAAAATACCCTCCTCTTCTGACTGACCGGTGTCACTAATGGGTTGGCATTGAGGGAGTGATTGATGATTGTTTTTAGTACCCTGCTCATATCTGCAGGTTCCCATGCGAAAATGTCTTTGTTCCTTTTCAGCAGGTTTTTTAGTTGCATGGAGCCCTCCAGTAAGAGTTCTTTTCCTATCACCACTAATTGTTCCGGATAAGCGGGGTTAACGAGTACTTGTTCTGTGAGGCTTACCTTTCTTGCTGTTCGGTTTCCTTAGGTCGCTCGATCGCTTGCTTCTTTCCTTCCCCCATGCATTCAAATATTATAGGCATTTGGGACACCAGTGATGCAATTCCCCAGGGAGTTAGGAACTTCACCATTCCATAGATGGTGGACAGAATGGCTTTGAGCTGCTTTAAGCCTGGGCGCCCCAAAATGATGTTGTACGGGGAACGTGCCAGAATGATAGTAAATTTCATTATTACCCTCCGGCCATTAGTCGACCTTCCAACAAAAAAACATCGGCTTTTTTTTCCTCAGCGGCTTGACTGTTCCCGAAAATCCCGATACTGTAGTTAGTTTGTTGGTTTCGGACTAACCTTGCCAAGATGGATGGGTGTAACAATGTTGAAGCATTGCTCGAACTGATTCAATGATTCTTTCATTTACATTATCCTTTCGAACGAGATACCCTTCTATTTTGCCCTCCACTACCAAAGCCTCCTCCGAGAGGTCTCGCGCCAACACCGACGGGAATGTTATTGAGACATTAATCTATTTTTCGTCTGTCATCGTGGTTTTCCTCTTCCGGTCATGGCATTGTACCATGTTGATTACTTTGCCTTTCTGCGGACCGTTGTTTCGCTGTCCCCTTTTTCCCTTTGCCTCGACATCCTTCACTAGATGATTCAACTTGCCGGATTCTAGAGCTATTTCTAGCTATTTCTTTAGATGGAAGCAATCATTTGTACTGTGGTCTTTTTCATTGTGATAGTCACAGTATTTGTTTATGTTTTCCTTACTGGGTACTCCTACCAATGGTGCTACTGGGTTGCGGCTGGTGTAGGTGGTTGTTCCGTGGCATAGAATCTCTTGAGGAGTTACGTACTATGATTCCAGGGTTTAAGACAGCTTTAGTGGATTCTCCTCGGTCGGCGAAACTTCCTGGCTGGGAGGTTGCGGCGGTACGTATATGGATGCATGATGCTTTGCGCCCTGGAAAGTAGGATTTGTGCTCTGGTCTGCGTGCGGTGGTTCCCATATGACATCCGTTATGTGTCGTTCAGTTCCATGCCCCCCCATTAGCCCCAGTGGTATTTCTTTTTGTGGGAATTCACCCTTGGGCTTTTTGTGTTACGAATGCTTCTTCGAAGTCAAAATAATCGCCCTACTCTTAACATCTCGTTCCGTACTTATGATATGTTATCCGAAAGCGTTTTGACAGCCCTGGACACTTGTGGGAACTCATGAAGGATGAAATTTGCATTAGCTCCGGTACGTTAGGAATGGCGTTGGACTCGCTCACCCACCTTTCTTTAAAGTTGGGGCCTGGGTTTCATTGACCTTCGGACATCTTTGAGATTTCCGAGCCTCAGTGTGGGTCCTTTTTATCCCACATTCCTTGGAGCATCACCATACTGTTAAAATTTTTCTTGGAGATCCCCCCCCAATTATCAATCTACTATGGTGGCAAGTTTATCAACCATGTTCTTGCTTTAGCCATCGAGGCTTGTTGAACATCCATACACCAGACGGCATGGGCATACCCCTTGATTCCCCAGTCCCAACAATCAGGCCCATGTGATCCTCCGGCTCACCCGTTCCCGTCATAATTTGGCATTCGCTGGCATTCTGTGTCCAGGTGACGAAAATTCGACAATTCTCCTTGTGAAAGGACACTTTAGCACTTCTTTGAATGGTTTATTAGATCTTCATCACCCACTTTTGCCTTCCCTTTCATGTTAACTTTAATTTCGTCATCACTAACGTCCTGGACGTCGTCAAAGTCCAGGAGCATAGGCTTAATGAGGTCTCGATTGTTTGGTTCTTTCAAGAGTTCCTTAAGAGCCGATATGTGCCCTTCAATGATGCTTTTGGTGGTATTTTGGTTTGAGGTTCCTTCGTTTAACGGTGTGATTGGTTCGGGACCTGCCATTCTATAACACTTAGGCAGATTGAATAACGGGTCTCACGAATGACGTTAATTTGTTGATGCAAAGTTACGCTAGGAAGGGTAAGAGTTGCCCTCCTTTGGAATCTTGGTACTCAACAAGCCTGTCGAGAAGACAACGCGCGTTAGCCTCGCCTCAGGTTTTATCCCACGACCAAGCTCCGGCGTGAGAGTAAGTACTTGATATTGATATGGTCGTTAGGCATGATGCAAGTATAATAAATGTGATGTGTGTGTATAGATGGATTGCATTGAATGTGCTCGGGGTATTTATACTACCCCAAGTACTATTGATCATTAGTGTTCCTGACACTTAGGGAATGGCAGCGCGAACTACTGTACGCTTTTGTCAGGCGGCGTACCCACGTGGCAGGCAAGATCCCTTAAATCCCGGGCTGGCTGCATGAGCTCGGTCCTTACCATGGATCAGTGGTTATTAAAGGGTTTCCGGTTAATAGAATGTGTTGGTCTTTCCCGAGGTTCTCATATAGTTATCCCTTTATATGTTGCAGCACTGGTAGGTTAAGCGTGGGCCGCTGGGCTCTACCGTAGCCTACCGGCTTGGCCCTAGCGGCCATATACACGAACACCATACAACACACTCGCCTATTATGGTTTCTTACTGTTAATCTTTCGGTTAATAAATATCATATAAATCATGCCAACTATTGTCTTAGATTGTTTGTGTGTTCAGTGCATGTACTTTATCAATTTACACTGGTCAATAAGACCTGGTAAAGTTTCATATATATTCATTGATAGAAATTGTACACACCGGTGATTTTCCATATTTATCATGTTCAGTTTAAAACAATATTATTCAATGACAAAAATATTAAGCTTTATTCGAATAAATCATGTCAACTATTGTCTTAGATTGTTTGTGTGTTTACGTAATAATTACCAATTTACGTACACTAGTCAATAAGACCTGGTAAAGTTTCATATTCACTGGAAGAAATTGTGCACACACTGGCAGCTTTTCATATTTATCATGTTCAGTTTAAAACAATTATATCAAATAAAATAAAATAAAATGGGTTTGTATCTGATACATAGCAAATAAGGCTTCATATAATTTTGAAGGTGTGTTTGGCAAACAGTTTTTAAAAGCATTTTTGAGTAATTAGCATTTAGCAATATAGTTATAAAACTCGTTTAAAAGAAAGCAATTAGCAATTATAAAATTATAAAAACGTTAATTTCTCAATGCTCTTTGAATAAGCATTTAGCATTAAGTCATTTTACACATTAAAAGCTACACTGCCAAATATTTTTATAAATTAAACTGCTACTTCTAACTGCTAATGCTAACTGCTTACTGCTAACTAGGGGCGTTCACGGTCCGAAAACCGGACCGGACCGGCCAAAACCTGACCGGACCGAAACCGACTTTGGCCAAAACACCGGACCGAAATGGTCCGGTCCGGGTCGATTCGGTCCAACAAGGCATAATTGTCGGTTTTTTCGTAAGACCGAACCGGACCAAGGATCGAAAATAAAGAAAAGGATCGACCGAGGACCGAACCGAAATATGTTCGGTCCGGTCCCCGGTCTATTTTGCTCACCTACTGCTACCGCTAGTTCAACAAACACACCGTGATCGTTCATTAAGTACTCGTCTATTACAAAGACAACACAATTTTAAAGGAATATCACCTTATCAAACAGTAAACTGTTATGGTTCTACTAAAAACTGTCGTTCTATAATTTGATTTCGCAAGCTTCATTCTACAAGTATCAAACATAATAAGAAAAAAAAAGTTAGTACAATTTGCGTTATGGGTTTGAATTGGATCTGGATCGCTTGTTGGGCTGGGCCAACTAGATGTGAGTGGAGTAGATCTTGTACGAAGTCAAGTGATTTGGATAGTTTCCTGCACAAATAGAAGTAAACCGTTAATCTTACAGTGGGGACGGACCCCACGATTAGACTCCGGCGTGAGAGTAAGTATTCATGTTTTGTCAGAGAATGTCAGAGTATGTGTGTGTAAAATGTGATCAGAAAACGTACCTTGTGGGGTGTCAGAATACCCCTATTTATAGGTGAGCCAAATATTAGGTTTTCCTAGTATTTCGCTCATTTATGTTATTAGGCCGAAGTGGGACCCTTGTTAGATAAGGATCCGCTTGTAATCGTGGTTTGCAGATGCTAATTCCCTTCCGCAGACGCTTGTTGGTCTGCGGAGGGTTTGTCACGCCCGGCTTGCTTCTTCCGGGCCATGCCAATACGGAATTGGGCTTAGTTCTAGCCCATTATGCTTTTTGTTGCTTTTACTTGCTTGGTTGGGCCTGGGTCCTATTGTGATAATATGGTTCAGGCCCATGAGTCTGATATACCTATTATACGTCATCAGACCCGACCATAAACCAAAACCAGCTACATAGCTACAAATCAAGATTAAAACTAAAAAACCATACCCTTTGCTTAATCCACCATGGTCGCCTAGTTTAGCTGCCATAATTGACCCGACTGGTCACCTATCGTGAATATAGTTCGACGACCTACTTTATCGACTATCAGTAATGATAAAAAGGTCATGCTTAAACCTACTGATCCTATCACAACTGCTGGCATAAGCAAAGCACTTTCACCAAATCCTATTGTTTTAAATAAGATTGGTGCATAGAAGGAGATGACGTCGATTACTGTAACTTGTTGAAAGAAGGGAATAAGAATTGCCATAACAAGCTGAGGCCTGTATTTTTGACGCAAGATGTTTCTAAATGGGTGCTTAATGGTTTTTGCTATTTCATTTGCTGTCACAAGATCATCGAATTCTGGCTGGATATTGTTTGTTCCTTGGACTTTTTGTAGCATTTTCTTAGCTTTATCGGGATCTTTGTTGTGTTGTATCAGGCTGTTTGGTGTTTCCGGGAGGAAAAGTGCTCCTAATGTTAGGTCCTTTGAAGGCTGGATCAGAGCCATGGCTATAAGCGAATATATCGCCAGCCCCAACCTCCGTCTATCTTTTGGTACAATAGTTAAATAGATTTTTGACTAGTAGAACACCTACACCGACACCAAAATTGGAAAAAGGAAAAAACGGTGTTGGGAATGCTCCACGGGATCGTGATGGAGCCACTTTCTGAATAGATATAATGGGGGATGACTAATGGACAGATGAAAACTATCAAGACACGGCTTTAAACACACGCAATTGGCACATTTAGATTTTTAATTTTGAAAAATAAAATAATTGGAATTTTTGCTCACCTGGTTGGCAAAACCCACCACTACTACAACAAGCATGAAAAGACATATTTTATAAGGCAGGTATTATATTGTATAGCCCGCGCGCCACCAAGGTACTGCTCGCCAGCACTATGGATTGGGCAAAACCAACCACAATTAAGCGGAAATTCGTTAGTGGTGGTCTGCGAGCCAACCAAATGCCGTTAGTGACTGGTGGTAGTGTTGGTGGTGTGAATATGCGGTTATATTTTATCATTTAAAAAATAATTATTGGTTTGCATGATGCTTAGGGAACGGCAATAATTTTAGAGTTGGATGTGTATATAAGAAGTGATGTGGGAATTGGACTGGAGTTTTTTTGGCTGCGTGGTGGGAATTATGTGGGAGGATTGGTGAATTAATGGGTATATACAGATGGGGCAAATTGTTGGGATGACAGTATTTTTTTCGTTGTGGGCTGATGAGTAGGATAGAATAATGGCTGTGCGGTGATTGACTGAGGGGGTTCCATGTCCAGGTTGCTTGACATTGCCATGTTATGTGCCCTATGGATGAAATCTTTTGAAAAAACTTATAGTTCAGGTTTTAAACATTGAAATTCCAATGTATATCCACAAAAATGATTCCTCCTTGGTTTGCAGAGCAACACAATGCAAAGTACAAAAAACAAACAAATATGAGATGTAAGATTTTAGACCATTGCGCTCATTCCCCGGCTTCCCACCCCCCCCTCACTCACAGCCCCAAACACCCCCCACCACCAATCAGACATTATCTCATCTCAAACGGGTCTCGCAGAACCGCCTGTGTGGTTGTGTAGTGTATACCAATATTTCATGAGATTTAATTATCTATAGAATCAAGAGTTGTTTATTATATTTTCAAGATGCCTCTAAAAGATTAGAACATTCAATGAAGGACACTCGTACCGTTCTATTTAACTGTTAGTTGGCAATAAGTGACCATCTTTCTTTACCCCTCATTTTTAACTGTAGGGTTAAGTGGACTAACATGAAAGAAATGCATAATTAACCCTTTTATCTAGACTTATAGACTATGATAAACTTTACCTCGCATCTTACCACCATTTTTCATTTGCTGTACTTATTGTAAGCTATGCTGATACGACTGTCCCCCCATTGATCAATTTAAATTGCCAATCCTCGCTCTCTCTCGCTGTTGGATAGTAGAGAGCAACCCCCCGACGAACCGTTAGAACTATCGTGTGATGTCAAAAATTGTATACTGTGTAGGCTTAATTTCGGGCTGCAAAAGATCAACCACAACTAAAATTCGAAATGATCTTTGATTTATTTATCTAATTCGAGTTAGAATTATGTTTGTGTTGATGGGCAGGTTCGGGTTTAAAGATTTAGACTTGCTTGAATTTGGTTGAGTGATGTTGACGGGTTTGGTGTTGTCTCTAGATTTTAGGTTAGCATATTGTTTAGGTTTTTAGATCTATGATGTGAAATTAAACTGAGATCTTTTTGTTTTGGTTTATACGTTCTTACAGTAAAATATTCAAACAGTTTTCGTCACTTTTGTTGTGTCGAGGTTTTAGCTCATTTCAATTAAAGGGTTTGCGGTTCAATTATGGGGATACATGTGAGAAAATTGTTATGAAAAAAAAAGCGAGTGAATAAAATATTGTTAATTTAAATCTATTTTCCTAGGTGGGGGTAATTCATAAGGTATAACTGTTTTGAAAACGATTTAACTGGGGTCTTTTTCAATGGTATGTTTTGTTAAAGATTTACCGGTTTCAATGACTATACTAGTAATATTGAGAGTTCGTTACTTATACGTGAGAATTTTGAAAAGTTCATTGATAATTTATGGCGTTAACCTTTATATATACATCATTTTCAAAAAAAAAAGCAAAAAAAACATTTTATAATGTTATTTATCTTCTTTATTTTACTTTTTTTTTTCAAAACCAGTGACATATCCGAATATTCCAAACTCTTTTATAAACTAAACACACAACCCTAAACCCTAGTCAACAAGTTATATACGGAGCATAAAACCAAACTGTAGTCGACTCAAACACCTCCAAAAAAAAAAATCATGAAAAGGCTTCCAATCAAATCACTGATTCAGTTCGGATCTGTTTCCAAACCATGGATAGATAGCAGTAAATTTTTTGCTAATTACCATCGCACTCGGCAGCATCATCATCTAATTGTAAGTTACACTAACCTGGAAAATAGATCGGAACGAAAGTATGTTTCGATTGTGGATGATGACACTTTTCCCCAACAAAAGTTTCCACTTACTGTTCGAGTGTCCATAAATCAATTGATCGAACCGACAATACTTGGCTCCTCTCAAGGTTTATTATGCTTTATGATATTTTTGCACTTCCAGATGTTTCCGGGACAAAAACAACGGTTATCTGGAATCCTGTTACTAGAAAATCGGTTACCATATATGTGCCTAATGTACCTTATAACAGGGGCGGAGCCAGAAAAAATATTGAGAGGGGGCAAATTTTTTTTCTCAAACTCAATATACAACAAAAAAAACGTGTCATTAATAAACATAATAATATCCACTTCAGTAATAATAAAAAAACACTTTAAGTTTCAAAAATGAAAATCTAAAATGTTAGATAAGGTAAATAGAAGTTTAAAAAAAAGGTACATGCTCCACTGCACTACATCTTCTTCAACATACTACTACCATTTAAAATTTTAAAGACTCCAGTGGAACACAAAAAACATGTTTTACATCTTAATACACAGATTTTTCTTCTCAATTTACAGAAGACAAATAATTTTAGGGGGGGGGG
>BQNB010027738.1:0-57345 GCA_026074375.1 Tanacetum coccineum
ACGTAGGCAAAAACCAGGTCAATACATAAACTGTCAGAAACACTAAGCTGTTGTCTGGTATTGAAGACAGTCGTCATGGACCCAGTGACGCAATGCACAACCCTCCCTAGCCACTCAAGGTCGAAAAGACTCTTGTTTCAAAACTCACGGAGATTACATTCATTTCTATTAACTTTCTCACTCCGAGATTGTTGATATTGAAAAGGAGGCAATCAGCTCCAGCATCCGATTACTAAAACCAAATATGCATTATTGAGTCTAGAGCCAAAAGAGATCATCCATAATTGAAGAGTCCTGCGCATTATCCTTGTGATATTGCCAGAACATCAGAGTGATACTAAAGTATTCACAATGACTATGGAAATCCTTCCAGAGCCAACATCAAACAAGCTCTGCGGTAGGTGACTTATGAGATCCTATATGGATCAAACTTGTGACACTGGATATCGATTCGGTCCAGCTTATGAATTGACGGATGAATTTTGAAAAAGATAAAACTGTTGGTGTGTTATAAAAACCGTTTGCATCTTAACACACCGACTGATTTTCCTAAATCAATTTTCAATCTTATGCCAATGGGAAGCCTCACAAGGGTATCTGGACATAGGAAAGCTGAACACGAATTGACGGCTTAATCGAAAAGATAGTAACTTACCGGTTCACTCTTACCGTGTTGTCTGCTTTGAGACGCTCCGGTAATGAGAACGGCTAGTACAGCTGCGAAACCCTGTCAAGGAGAATCTTTTAAATTCTACCTGATCACAGGCAGTATTTATACTGATTAACGGGGAACCGTGGTTGTTACAACCGTATTCGACAAAGTGACAAAGCCACTTTCATCCATGTATGTTGATTATCACAAACCCTTTCATGCAGGTAATCCCGATGGTCGCAGCTATTGGATCAAGACAAGTCAAGATTCAAAGCCACATGCTCATACTTGACCGACAAAAGTAAAGACATCATGAAAGCTCAAGTACATGTTTCAAGACTTCCGCTACTCTGATACCGTACGTATTTATTGAAGTGACGAAGTATTAAAGTCAAAGAATTTCAAAGAAGTTTCCGTCACTCTGATACCGAACATCTTTCTCGAAGTGACGAAGTGTTATAGTTAAAGAATTTCAAGAAAGATGTCTTATTCAAGCTTTCAAGACCAAGAAACAACAACAGTATGAGCATGTCGGTCCGAAGGTCACAATACACCGGTGAGCAAGATCACAAGATGATGATAAGTAGAATTATGCTTGAGCGTTGATGGATCTCATCAAGAAAGTACCAAGTTCACATACAAGTCAACTTAACTGAACAAGCTCAACCTAAAGTCTAAGATCAGCTACATCATGTTCACAAAGATAATGTAAGAAAACCAGTCTGCAGCACAAGACTGAAGACAAATGCCTAGTAAATGCTAGGTTAAAGTTTTTTAGTAAAAGGAGTGCCCTCCTTTAGGGGGAGATGTTTAGATTCATAAAAGTATCGCACTTCCAATTATAACCATTAGATAGCTCCATTAAGTGTAATATTTGGAAACTCAATAGGCTAGTTAAGGAAAAGCCCATGGATAATTTTAAGTATAAATAGCCCTCTCCACACATGGAGAGGGTGTTGGTTGTTTCATTTTTCTCACATAGTTTATATATTATTCTCTTTCACTTTCTGTCACTAGAAGCAACCCCTCACTCTCTTTCTCTCTTTAGATTTTCTCATACTTGTGTGTGTGTTTAAGGATTACTTATATTCTACAATTTGGTTATCTAATAACAAGGTTTTTGCCAAGAAGAAAGTTTAATGAACTTGCTCAATATCTCCAAGACATCATGATGAAGTCTTTGCCCAAGATGGTAGATGAACGTATCAAGAAAATTCTCCATACTCAAGTTCCACTACATGTTGAACAAGGAATTATATTGGAAAGAGAAAAGAGTCAAGAGGAGGTGGCTAAGATGATTACTGATGCTATTCAGCAGAAACGTGAGAATTTTCGATCAGAGATTTCTTCACAAGTTAATGATGCTATCTCTAACCATATTCCTTTGCATGTTGATTCATCAGTCAGGAGTTATATGTCATGACATGTATTGCATGTACACCTCACTCAAGCTACATCAACTACTGCACAAGAATAACAACATCAATTATATCTGGCTATGAATGACAACCCTCAGCTACAACAGGATGATTTACCAATTTAGCTTGCTCTCAAGTATAAATTTGAAAGACTTCATATGGCCACTACTCCTTGTAGACCTTCTATTGTTCGCCTTAGAGATCAGGACGATCCTCATGATGATGCTCATCCTGAGGGGGGAGAATAGTGCAAAAAGGCAGAAGACATCTGAGCATGGAACATTTGTATTTGGAGAATCGTCATCTGGTCAAGACTATGAAAGTGAACCAGGTCCATCAATGTCAGGTAATCAAGATCAATATGATGAATTTGATTGTTAGACAAATTCTTATGCCACAGATGATGATGTACTTCCGAATGAGAAAGTGTCACAAGAGCTTGTGGATGAAATGTTACAAACTGTTGATGAAGCAAAGCTACGCAAAGTTATCAATGAAATGTTAAGACAACAATGCACTTCAGAAGATGAGCATCAATACCACATTGATCAAATGCAAAACTTCTTGAAGAGTGATATTGTGTGGGAAAGCAGGAAAGAAATAATAGTTCCACCATATCAACCAAAGCCCACTTCAGTCGTTCAATGCTGCCAAAGAGATCCTAAAGCTCCTGCACTATCTCTAGTTAATCAAGATCTTTTGTATTTAAAGAAAGGCAACACGGGACCTGAAAAGATTGCATTGTCTCTACACAAGTTTCCTGCAGTTAGATTCCCTGATAATGATATTGAAGAAAGAACTTCCAGATGGGTAACGAAATGTGTAAAGAAGTTTAATCCTTATGCTCGATACGGTGTCGAACATTGTAAGAATTCTCATGCAAAGATCTTCTACATAAAGAAACAACAAGAACCTGGAAAGCCCAAGGAAGAAGTTTATTCAAATTCAAAGATTGTTTAAATAATCAAGACTTATTGGGAACTAGGACATGAGCACAAGTTTATAACAAAGATTGTTGCAAGAAGAGCAAATGGATGCATAGTGTCTATTACAGAGTCAGATTATAAGAATCTCAACAAGAATGATATTGAATATATGTATCTGCTAATCATAAATCATAAGGTAGACGACTATGCTGAGATTGGATTGTTTTGGTCATTATCAGTCTTTATCAGGAATACAGTGATCTGGGAAAGAGTTCATGACTTTCAATTAGGTGTGGAAAGCTATTAACAACAAGTCAATCTTACTGCACCAACAATCATTTTCCCAGGCATTGAGAAGTACAAGGTGTTCTCTACCGTCTCTGAATTTGTATATGGAATTATATACAAGAACAACATGAAAGAAAAGAGAGTGATAAGACATCAAGAAGTTTATAAGTTTTGTGATGCTACATTAAAAAGAGTCTTGGAAGGATTAAAGAGCTACAACAATAATGTTGGTTATGTGACTCACAACCTTAGTAAAGATGATGTTAAATACTTACAACTGTTTGCTAAAGAGATTGAAGAATGGTTGAAGTATCATGATCAAATGTGAAGATGGGAAATGTACGTGAATGGATGACCACTAGGATCAAGGAGGGAGTGCCCAGAATAATAGACCCTTAGGGGGAGATTGTTAGGATCATAAAAGTGTCAATTATGATACTTTAAGTGGTTTTATTAATTTCTAGTGTTTAGTCTTTATTTTACTTAGTAGAAAGTAGTTCGTAATAACGTTTAATATGCTAAAAGTGAAAAATAGCATATTTACCAAAGATTATGGACTAATTAGCAAAATTAGGAAAATAAAGGAAAGAAGGAAAGCCTCTTCCCTCTCCTATAAATAGCTACCTAATCCTCATTAGGTGGTGGATGGCTTGTAAAAACTTTTCCCTCCCTTTTTCTCTTTTGTTATGAAATTTGGAAATTGTAAAAACTTGCCTCCCTCTCTTGATTCTCTATATTCTACATCGTTCTATATCATGTGATTCATGCTAAAACAAGACCTAACACAAGTGAATGAAACAAACCCTTTAACACAATCATATTCAATTTGAGTTACATTTCTAAAGGGTTTTCCCATCACAACCTCTGCTATATCACTTACAATGAATTCTCCTATGTCTTCTAGTACTACAAAGTCGGTCACATAGGTGAAACTTCCAACAAACGCATAAACATCCCTAACTATGGCGACTTAAGTTTTCTTCATGCTTTTGATTCCTTCTACCATTATAGTATTATAGACTTTATGTGTGATAATGTTCATTGGTAAAAAAGGGATCAAAATAGGTAACAAACTTCCTAAAACCAATCATACATGGGAATGCTAAGTCATTCCCATCAATGCTATTAATTACCTTTTTATGGCATAACTTCCCTGCATTCCGAATCTAGAAAAGGATAAACAAGGGATGTATCTACCGATTCATCATCGGGCTCAAGGTCATCCATATTAATTTCATTAGGTGGGTTTACAAAACCATTAAGAAAGTGCTTAGTAATCTTTAGGCGAGAATCAATGTAGGCCAAAATTGCATGTAGCTCATCGAGCTCTTGAACAACTTTTATGCATAGCGCGGTTGGTAGGACAGGTGGGTCTAAGGTCGGTGGTGGATTCGCGTTCTCCATAGAGAAGAAAGGAATAGTCAAGTGGTGGTTACAAAACAAATAACACAAAGAAAAAATAGACTACAAGAAAGTTGCTTGATAGAAATTAAAATCTCACTTGATAGGAATCAAGCGAGTAGACCTAAGCTAGATAAAGCTTGAAAACCTAAATATTCCCTATGCAGCGACGCCAAAAACTTAATGTGGTCATTGTAAACGCAACAGGTTTTACAACTCCCTAGGCAGAGTACCTAACCGTTGTAGTGTAGTAACACAAGACTCAGGAGTTGTTATCATTCTCTAAGGGGAATAACTGATGAGGTGTCATTTTATATAATTTTTCGGGGTCATTTAACCCCCTACATCATGCATTTATGCCTAAAATAGGTATTTAATCGTTCCTTTTCAGGTATTTCTCATTTGGAAGGCATTTGGAAGAATTACACGTGACTTGGGCTCATTTTGAGAAGAAACAGACAAGACTACGGACCTACACCAACATCTCTCAAGATAATGTTCTCAGTGGCTGGAGATGGCGTCACAGATACAATGTGATGCCGTCGTCACAACAAAGACCAAGACGGCGTCACAAGATTCCATGACGGCGTCAGAGCACACGACCCAGCCCATTATCTAGAATATTCTCTTTCATGACGGTGTCATGATTAAAATGTGACACCGTCACAGCAATTTTCCTATATATACAAACCCAAATTTAAGGTTTTGAGTATGTAACTTAAGAATAAAAAGAGGGTACGAACCCTAGTTTGTTTAGCAGCTATTAAGGACGAATTTAGGGCCTAAAACCCTTTTGTACTTCCTCCAACTCATGTTTTAATCAAGTAAGGTTTATTTAATCATTTAATATGTCTATGTGTTGTTTGATTCATCTATGTTCTTGCTTTATCTATAACATGTCTGGCTAAACCTCCTATTGTTTTTATTTATGATTGTATGAAACCTAGAATGTAGATCTTAGTGGTTTTGCTTCTTGTGATAGATGTGCATGTTAGGTCTTAGAAAACCAGCTTTTGTCTGTATCGCTGTTGATATGTCTAGGAAAACATAATTGTGTAGAAAGGATACCATCGGTTAACAGTCTTCATACTACCTTGCCCCCTAATATGGTTGATCTACTTTTAATATATTTTACATGCACTTAGTATACCCTTAGGGGACTTATAATAGTCTTTATACTACCTTACTTGTGCGTTGCCTTAACGGAATACTAAGTAGACAGCGAGTTCGTGTAATTCATTCATGCCTTAGGAAATAATGTGTGACAAAGCAACAACACTAAGAGAAGCAATCTAAGGAGTAATACATGATTAAATAAACATAGTCTTTTATCATATTGTTATCACCAGTAGTTTAGATTATCATTTAGTTTAATAGCTAAAACCAACCACCTCTCCAATTATATGATTTACTTGCTTTCCATAAAATATAAAAATACAAAAATAATCTTCCCTCAACCCTTAGAATTTTGTTAGACCGTGATCAAGCCTTCCTAACCTATTCCTCGAGTGAATGATAACAACCCCCCGAGTCTTTCCTATACTACTACTACAACGATTAGGTGCTCTGCCTAGGGAGTTGTAAAACTTCGTGTAGAAGTCCTACGACGACCGCATCAAGTTTTTGGCACCGCCGCCTGGGGAATAGTGAGGTATTAATCATAGTTTAGCTTAGTTCTACTTGCTTGAATCCTTTCAAGTAAGATTTAATTTACACATATTAGCTTTCTTGTAGTCTATCTTTTCTTCGTGTTATTTGTTTCGTAATCCATTCTCGTTAACCACCATAGGAGATGATAATCCTATCCGTACTCTAGGAGATTACTCCAAACCTAGCAACGAGGGCTAAAGGAATACCATTGAGCTCCTTATAAGGAACAACGTGGTACCTCTTCGATCCGACACCATCCGGTTGATGCAAAATGGATGCTCATTCCACAGACTTTCGGTCCGAGGATCCAAAACAACACCTCAAGGATTTCCTTAAACTTGTGGACTCACTTGACCTTAACAGTGAAAATAGGGAAAGAACCGACCTGCGTTTATTTCAATTTTCCCTACGCGATCAAGCTAGCAATTGGCTTGAACGTCTTCTAGCAAGATCCATCACCACATGGGAGGATCTTACTACCCGATTCCTTGCTCAATTCTTTCCACTGGGAAGGACCGCAAAACTCCCTAATGATATCCTGATGTTCCAACAACATCATGGAGAATCTCTATCTGAGGCATGGACTCGTTTCAAGGACATACTCCAAAAAGTCCCTCATCATGGCATCGACCTTTGGCTCCAAGTCTAAATTTTTTATGACCATGTCAATCCCGTCATAAGACGAACCATTGACCAATCGGCCGGTGGTAAGCTTTGTGACCATAACGCTGAAGAATCCTGGGCAATATTAGAGGACCTCGCCCTCTATGACAATGAAAGTTGGAACGACCTAATGGATTTCGTTAAGCCAGTCAAGGCAATCGCATTGCCTCAAGATGTCCCGAGTACATCCGACCGCCGTCTAATCGAGCTCGAAAATCAAGTCTAACGCTTGATGGAAGCTCATCTTGATCTGACACAACCTACCCAAGTAAACAAAATCACTACCTCATGTGAGATCTGCAGTGGTCCCCACGACACTTAGTATTGTATGGAAGACCCCGAACAAGCCTTTGTTGAATACGCATCCTCGCGTACTGACGAAGCAGGAGGTAAGTGGTATACCTTTAAGCCCGAGCAAAACAATCTTGGTGACACCTATAATCCATCATGGAGAAGTCACCTAAACCTTAGGTGGAGACAACCTCAAAACTCCCAAAATGATTTTTCAAACCCACCTAACCGGTTCCAATCTAATGGTTCAAACCCAAACCGTTCTTTTAACAACAATCCTCAAAGCTTAAATAGTCAATCAAACCTTGAAGGATTGGTATCCAACTTCATGGCATCTCAAGACACTAGACTATCCAAGTTTGAAGCCGATTTCAAACAATAGCAAAGCGAGATGACCAACAAAATTGACATTGTGTTGAAAGCCATCACCGATTGAATAGCGGGCACACTACCTAGCGATACGGTTAAGAACCTAAAATTGAGTACTACCCCGGTTTTTTTTGCTCGTTCTTACCCAACTATCGATCCCCAATGCTCATCTCACCCTTCTAACTCAATCAATGCTATCAAGGCACATTTTAAGGAGGCAACCATTTCCCAAACAAGCCTGCAACAACCTAAGATTAAAACCAAACCACCACAACCAGAAGAGCCCAAACCAACTCTTGAAGATGAATTCCAAGATTTGCATCTTAACCTACATGTTCTTGAAGTCCTAGCTCACGCTCCAATCTATAACACCATATTAGATAAATACGTAGAGAGCCTAGAACTAGGCAAAAACGGATCAACATTTGTCTAAGGAGAAATACCTACGAAAATGAAAGACCCCGAACTATTCACTCTACCTTGTAGATTAGGGGACTCAAAACCTTTCGACACCTTGGCCGATCTAGGATCATGCGTAAACATAATCCCACTTTACCTCTTCAAAAAGCTTAACATCGAACTATTAGAAGAGACTGACCATATCTTTATATTGGCTGACGGAACCAAATCCTACCCCGTTGGGATTGTAAAAGACGTAGAAGTCCACATAGGAAAACTAAAACTATTAAATGACTTCTACGTAATTGATATGAAGAAGGACCCCGAGACCCCTTTGCTTGTAGGAAAAGGATTCCTAGCTACCGCCAACGCAGTTATAGATTGTAAGATGGCTAAAATAGCAGTAGGAGAAGGAATCACTAGGTCAGTATTCAGTGTAAAAGGAGTAGACTTAGGTGAGGAGGAAGCACCTTATTGGACCATACTTGGAAAAAGGGAATCTAACAAACCACGACCTAGCTCAGACAGAGTAGGCGCACAAACCCCTTATTATGCTAGGAAAGACTTCTTAGACTGTCATTTTCTTAGAGAATGGGAAATTTCTATAGATGTCGAGCTTAATCCTTTTAAGGATACCTTAGTGTTTAGGAGAATGGTATAATTTCTAGGAGCCATACCCATTAACCTTAAGTGTAACATGTAGGAATCAGAGGACCTAATTAAAAAACCAATTAACTAGGAACAACCACCCAAAAACTGAGATGGGGCATGGCATGCCAAGATTAGACTGGTTGACCCCGATGGAGATGAATTTACCAAAACCCTTCAATCAATTCCCACTACTAGGAAGCTCTCTAAAAGAGAAAGTTCAAGAGAGATCATCGACTTGGACCACTTCTACGATACTTGACGTGTGACTTTGAGTCTAGCTACAAGACTCGTTAATAAAGAAAAGCGCTTCTTGGGAGGCAACCTAATTTACTTTTCTCGCAAATAGGAGTGTTATGTGTGTTTTAATTCTTCATAGTTTGTTTTATTATGTTTGAACTATCTTGTAATCATGCTTTGTTTGTCTTTAACATCGTCTTAATTTCAATCAAAGGTATTTTGCAAATAATAAGTATAGGGGAATTTATCCGGCTTTTGAGCCAAATTCAAACATGTTAAATGACTTGTCTAGATTAATTCGCATTAGTTTCGAGTCATCTGATTGAATTGTTAAATCTCAAGTTTTATGTAGCCATTTATACATGAATTAACTTATGGAATCAAGTGCAGGAAATTTTTCATCAAAAACAAATTTTTTGTTTTCACAGACTGTGGAGACGGTGTTACAATTAACACGCGAAACCGTCACCACGATACATGTGACGGGGTCATGAAAACCCTGACAGCGTCAAATGCTCAGGTCCAAAAAACTTAAAATTTTTAATTATTTTTGAAAATAAAACTTGCATAATATTTGATATATGTATTCTTCTATAATAAACCTGCAAAACCTAATGAGTTTAACAATTCTCTCATCCTATCTTTACTGCTTTATCGAGTCAAACCCTAAATTCATATTGTATATTTGTCTATCGCACATTTTATGCTTGGTATAGTTGTCTTTGTCTTTGATTACAGGTTATATTTGATGAGAAGAAGCTTGGAAGTTTTTAGGAAGTTTCATTAGATGATTCTCGGAGGACGATATAACCAGTTGTCGCATGTTTCTTCTCTATAATTGAGCAAACAAGGGGAGTACTAGTTTCTTTTCCTTGTTTTCTTTTCCCTTTAGTTGTTTTAATGGGTACTTCTATAGAACATTGGGGACAATGTTCAACTTAAGTGTATGGGGAAATAAGCCTTAGAAATTATTCTTTCATTTGCCATTTGCTTTGTTCTTAAAATGATGGGTAATATATCAAAACATAACATAAAAGGTGATTTTTACCTAAATTTAAATTTTTTTATGTCACACCAACGAAAACCAAGTATTAATAGCGTCTCATGGGTAGGAATTTATATGACTAGCACAATAACCCTCAGAATTCCACCCCAAAAATGTGAGGTTCGCCCTTAGATCTTTAGGAATTCGGGTACCCATCATTGGTAACCCAAGATGATTTTATCTTTACCCGATTCGAGTTAAGGTTGATCTGCAAACGTGCATGTCTATTACGTCATTACGGCCATGTATGCATTGCCTTGTCACCTTTTCTGGAATGTCTGGTGTTAGTAAAATTCATATGAGTGTACCGATAGCATATTCAATTCTAGAACTTGTTATTGTGATGCATTCTAAGATCGCATAGTAAGTATTAGGATTTGCTTGATAAGAGGCATTGGGATTAACCCATGTTTTAAACCCGTAACTGTTATGATGGTCATACCGATCATATAACTATCCCACATCCTTGCCATGCACTCACCTTTAGTGTAGGATACCCCTAGAACAACCCTTTGAGCCTAGCCTTTTTCACGGTTCTCGTAATTTTTTGGTGGATTCTAGATCATTAATGAAGAGCATTATCACCCTTAAACTAATCATTACACCCAAATCTCCTTAGCCTACCTTATATGTACTCACCTTTAGTACATTATTGTGTTTAACCCAAGTTAATTATTTGAGTACACGGTTGCTAAGTCCTTATCCTTGTAAATACAGTTTTGGGACGATTTGGATTCATAGTAGTATTTATTTCGCGGAAGAATGGGGAAGAAAAGTTAAGTCAATACCCTCATATATTTGTCAGATGATCTCTATGTTATTTTGATCCACCTCAAATCGGGTCATTAGTTAGATTGTAAATATCGAGCATGTAAAAGCTCAAGTGTAGGGGTACGTATTATAAACCCCATGTGATGTATTATGAAAAAAAAAGATAGAAAAGAAAAAGAAAAGAGATTGATGTAGAGTTGTGTAGAGTTTGTATATCTTCGTCCGAGTCTTGGCTTAGCAACCAAACCAGCGTGTATTCGTGTAAATAATTAGCTAACCCTTCCACTCCAAATTCACCCAAAGTCACCACCCAGATGTGTCCCATCCATTTCCATTTCCATTATATGTTATCTTATACCTACACCCCATAACCCTTTAAAAGACCTCTTAGATAGTAATGAATAATGCTTGCACCTAGCGGTGAAGGTTTGATCCTTTACCAAGCCTATGGTAATGTATATGCTATGACATGTAATGAGTGTGGATTTTCTGTTTCCCCCATATGTTATAATTTATTATACACCCGAGTGAAAGAGAGAATCCCAAACACTTATGTGAGGTGCTAGTGTATACTTTCCGTGTTGTTAATTACGAGGTCTAGAAGGTTGTGTTGTAAAATATGTTTAAAAAGTAGGTAAAACGACCCCTCATATTGTTATTGTCTATATAGAAAAGCCCATTTGCTTGAGGAAAAGCAAATCCCAAGTGTAGGGATATTTGATGAGGTGTTATTTTATACACTTTTTTCAGAGTCGTTTAACCTCCTAAATCGTGCATTTATTCCCAAAATAGGTACTTAATCGTTCCTTTTCAGGTGTTTCTCATTTGGAAGGCATTTGGAAGAATTACACGTGACTTGGGCTCATTTAGAAAAGAAATGGACAAGACTACGGACCTACACCAACATCTCTCAAGCTAATGTTCTTAGTGGCCGGAGTCGGCGTCATAGATACAACGTGATGCCGTCACAACGAAGACAAAGATGGCGTCACAAGATTCCACGACGGTGTCAGAGCACACGACAGAGCCCATTATCTAGAATATTCTCTTTCATGATGGCATCATGATTAAAACGCGACGCTGTAACAGCAATTTTCCTATATATACAAACCGAATTTACGGTTTTGAGTGTGTAACTTTAGAATAAAAAGAGGGTACGAACCCTAGTTCGTTTAGAAGTTGTTAGGGACGAATTTAGGGGCTAAAAACCCTTTTTGTCCTTCCTCCAACTCATGATTTAATCAAGTAAGGTTTATTTAATCATTCAATATGTCTATGTGTTGTTTGATTCATCTATATTCTTGCTTTATCTATAACATGCTTGGCTAAACCTCCTATTATGTTTATTTATGATTGTATGAAACCTAGAATGTAGATCTTAGTGGTGTTGCTTCTTGTGATGGATGTGCATGTTAGGTCTTAGAAAACCAGCTTTTGTCTGTATCGCTGTTGATATGTCTAGGAAAACATGATTGTGTAGAAAGGATACCATCGGTTAACAGTCTTCATACTACCTTGCCCCTAATATGGTTGATCCACTTTTAATATATTTTACATGCACTTAGTATACCCTTAGGGGCCTTGTAATAGTCTTCATACTACCTTACTTGTGCGTTGCCTTAACGGAATACTAAGTAGACGGTGGGTTCGTGTAATTCGTTCATGACTTAGGAAATAATTACACAGATCATCACAAGTGTGACAAAGCAACAACACTAGGAGAAGCAATCTAGGGAGTAATACATGATTAAATAAATATAGTCTTTTATCATATTGTTATCACCAGTAGTTTAGATTATCATTTAGTTTAATAGCTAAAACCAACCACCTCTTCAATTATATGATTTACTTGCTTTCCATAAAATATAAAAATACAAAAATAATCTTCCCTCAACCCTTAGAATTCTGTTAGACCATGATCAAGCCTTCCCAACCTATTCCTCGAGTGAACGATAATAACCCCCCAAGTCTTGCCTATATTACTACTACAATGATTAGGTGCTATGCCTAGGGAGTTGTAAAACTTCGTGTAGAAGTCCTATAACGACCGCATCAATAGGTTGAGAAGGCTCAAACAGAATATAACATAGGTCTAAGGGTTGAGAGAAGATTATTTTTGGTATTTTTATATCTTATAGAAAGCAAGTAAAATTCTGGTTTGAGAGGTTGGTTTTGGTTTTAGCTAATTAAACTAAATAATAATCTAACCTACTTTGGTGAACTCTTATATGGTAAACGAACGTATTTACTTAATCATGCACTACTCCTTAGTTTGCTTCTCCTAATCCTATTGCTTTGTCACACTTTTGATGATCTGGGTAAGTATTTCCTAGGTCATGAACAGATTACACGAATCCGCCGTCTATGTAATATTCCGTTAAGGCAACGCACAGGTAAGGTAGTATGAGGACTATTACAAGGCCCCTAAGAGTATATTACATGCATTAAAACACTTAAGATGGATCAACCATATTAGAGGTAAGGTAGTATGAAGACTGTTACCGATGGTATCCTTTTTACACACTCGCGTTTCCCTAGACATCTATGCCAATTTAATATTTTATGGCTAGTTTTCTAATGCCTAACGCGCACATCCATCACAAGAATCAATATTAAAAGGATCTACAAGCTAAGTTTCATGCAATCATTAGTAAATACTAATGGATCTAGCATAGCATGTTAAAGGCATAGGCTAAAAATAGCCTAATTGCTTCAATTCTTGCAACAGGGGAAAAGACTTCATCATAGTCAATCCTTTCTTCTTATGTGTACCCTTGAGCAACCAATCTTGTTTTATTTTTAATTACAATTCCTCTTTCATCCTTTTTATTCCTGAAGACCCATTTAGTGTCTATAGGCCTTTTGCCATTTGGTAAATCCACTAAGATCCAAACCTTTTGTAATTTAAATTGTAGAAGCTCATCCTGCATAGCTTCTATCCAGATTGGCTCCTATAGATGCCAAGCTTAATCCTTTTAAGGATACCTTAGTGTTTAGGAGAATGGTATAATTTCTAGGAGCCATAACCATTAACCTTAAGTGTAACATGTGGGAATCAGGTTTTCTGACGTCGTCGCTTCGCCGAATCTTCTAAGGTTTCTTTTGAGGCGGTTACGTTCTGACGTCGTCGCCATAGTTCTGACGTTGTTTCTTGTATGATCTTATAGTGTCGCTAGGAAATTGCGAAGCCGTCTCCAGGCTCTGTGAGTAATTCTTGAAACCACTTCGGTGTAGAGTTGTAATCTTGTCCGTTTCTTCTCCAAATGAGCACAAGTCACGTGTATTTCCTCCAAAAGCTTCCTAAATGCTAAAAATACAAAAAGAAATGATTAAGCAAGTATTTTGGGCATATTTTCATGATTTAGGAGGTTAAATGACCCCGAAAAAGTGTATAAAATAACACCTCATCATTGAGCAACGTAAGCCTCTTCGTTTATAAACCCATTTAGAAAAGAACTTTTTACATCTATTTGGTACAATTTAAAATCGTTTGCATAAGAAATAGCAAGAAGTATTTAGATAGACTCTAATCTAGCTACTGGAGCATATGTTTCATCATAATCTATACCTTCTTGTTGATTATATCCTTGTGCTACTAACCTAGCCTTAATTCTAGACACATTAATTGATTGATTCTTAGGTAGAGGCACTAAATCCTGAACATCGTTAGCTACAAATTGGTTTAGCTCCTCTTGCAAAGCTACAACTCAACTTTCATCTCCTAATGCCTCATTGATATTCTTAGGTTCTATGGTCGAGATGAAACAAAAAAGAAATTACTTTGGTTTTAGAATCTTAACGTTCTTTGATTAAGATTTTCTATGACTTGTTCTAATGGGTGATTTTAGACTCTTTAGTGTTAACGACCTCGTGAACTTCTACGGACTCATCTTCAATGTTATTATTGTTAACTACTTTAATATTATTTTCAATAGCTTCTTCTTCACCAACACCGTCATCAACCAATGGTGATAATTTGGTAGGAGGAGGACTTTCATCGAATGTCACGTTGAGTGATTCTTCGACTTTCATGGTGTGTTTATTCAAGATAATATAAGCTTTGCTATTAAGAATATCCTAGAAAAACACCTTCGTATGACTTTGGGTCAAACTTGGTTAAATAATCTTTAGTATTTAATATGAAGCACTTGCTTCCAAATACTTTGAAATATTCTAAAGAAATTTTCCTACCTATATATATTTCATAAGGGGTTTTTCCTAGAATTGGTCGGATTAATATTCTATTGAGAATATAAGTTGAAGTGTCAACGGCGCTGCACCAAAACTTTTGAGGTATGGATTGTTCATTTAACATAGTCCTGGGCATTTCTTGTAATGTACGATTCTTTCTTTCAACTACCCCATTTGATTGTGGAGTACGAGGAGCCGAGAATTTATGAGTAATGCCTTGTGCATCACAAAAAGCTCCGAATTGTACTTCGTTATAAAATTTCCGACCATGATTCGTTCTAATAGCAACTATAGAACAACCTAATTGATTTTGGATTTTCTTACTTAAATTTGTTTAAAGTTTCACTTTTGGTTTTCAAAATTTTTGTCCAAGTATATCTTGAATTATCATCTACTATTACTAAAGTATATAAGTTACCTTCGTAACTCTTAATAGCGGATGGACCAAATAAGTCCATATGTAAAAGTTCTAAACATCTATTTATGAAAATCATATTTTTAGCCTTATGTCTTGCATGAGCTTGTTTTCCTATTTTGTAAGCATCACAAAAATGTTTATCATATTTCATATTAGGCAAGTTTCTAACCAATTCTTTGGAAGACAAAGATTGGATTAAACACATATTTGCGTGACCAAGTATTTTTTGCCATAAAGTAGAATTATCAACTACTGTGGTGAGACATAATTTGTCTTGAGACTTATTTCCAAATTTCATGACATATAACCCATTTTTCCTAATCTCGTTTCCTATGACTTTATCATCCTTAATTATTTCACTACCGTCTTCCGTAAATAAGACCTTACACTTATTGTCACAAATTTAACTGACACTAAGTAAATTAAAAGCTAGGTTATCTACGTGTTCTACGTTTGATATTGTAAGAGAGTCACTAGAGACCGTACCTTTGCCTATGATCTTTCCTTTTAAGTTACTTCCAAATATAACATTACCTTCGTCGTATACTTTGTAGGTAGAAAATAGACTTTTGTTTCTCGTCGTGTGTTTGGAGCAACTGCTATCTTTAACCATTCGTCTGGCTCCAAACAAGTTCTCAAGCATACCTAATTAATCAAAAACAAACTCAAGCGCTTGGTCCCCAATATCTCATGGGTCCAAAAACATTAGTGTTGTACATCCCTTGCATTTGTTTCATTTGGTTGGGATATTGAAATGGGATGCAATTTCCCATATGTACAAAACCTTTATTTTGACTGTTATTCCAATTTATAGGATCATAATTTTGATAAATTGGTCCGCTATAGTTTCTTCTAGGTTGAGGTGTGTTGTGTCTTTGTTGAGAGGAATTATTTCTTCTAGGTGGCGGTGTTTTAGATCTAGACTCGGTTTTGACATAACCTAAACATTCTTAAGGGATGGTTTGAGAGTCGGTCTCTTTGAATAATCTATGCTATTACGTATTAGTTTCTTTCTAACAATAACAAAATATGATCGTGAAGACATAAAAGGGCCAAAAACATGTTATGCCTGTTTTTGGGTGGTCGACGGATCTACGGATCAAGGGATGGTGGATCCGTCTAGATAACTAATCCAATTCAGGTGTAAGACGCCAGCTTCACAAAATAGTAAGGCTAACATCTCCCTGTTGATTGTTGTCAAATGTGAATTGGGTACAACGTTTCCTACAAGCAAAACAAAGTAAATTACAATTCTTTGTAGTCTGGAAGTCCCTGAGGTTAACTTTGTAGCCCTGTGTCTTCATAAATTCCTCAACTGACTTTCTTTACTT
Organism: Tanacetum coccineum; assembly: GCA_026074375.1. Lineage (NCBI taxonomy): Eukaryota > Viridiplantae > Streptophyta > Magnoliopsida > Asterales > Asteraceae > Tanacetum > Tanacetum coccineum. The sequence continues at coordinate 16,702 of BQNB010027738.1, forward strand.
GCAAGCCTACCACCATTATGGTGGTTAGGGGTGAGCACGGTCCAAGGACCGGACTGAGACCGAAACTAGCCAAAACGGCGGACCGAGGACCAGACCGAAATGGTACGGTCCGGTCCGGGTCGATCTTCGGTCCGGTCCGGTCCTACACGCATTATCATCGGGTTTTTGGTCGGACCGGACCGGACCGACCGGACCAAATACTGAATTGGTCCAAAACACCAGACCGTGGACCGGACCGAAATACTTTCGGTCCGGTATGGTCCGGTATGCTCACCCCTAATGGTGGTTATGGAGGTGAGATCTAGAGAGAGGGTGGAAAGTAAATGAAATGTTTTATTAGAAAGAGAAAGAAAGAAAACAATACATACTTAGCCACACCCATCATGGAGAGTCATGAGATATATTTAAAGGTTTATCACATTGGTATGTGCTTAATTACACATACTTTTTGCCTATAAAAACGTGCCTAAAATGATCAAAATATACCAAAAATACATTGTATTTATGTGTTTTGTGATTTATGATTGTGCAGGTACCAGATATTCACTAAAGGACAAAAATTAAGCCAAAACGGACAAAACCGAGCACGGAATGAAATGAGCGTAAAAAAGTCAAATTCAAAAGTCAACAAGTCAATGACGAAGCCGAATTCGAAGAAATCTTAAATGGGCCAACCCGTACCCATTTAATGGGTTGGGTCAGCCAATTAAGCCTTCATTTATAAAGACTTATAAGTCTTTTAGTCCAAAACTCTTAAAAGTCCAAAACATTAATACCGATTTTTAAACCTCCGAAACATAAGCCCAAACCCTTTAAACCATGTGTATCCTATTTACCAACTACCTTACATCGTTGTGTCTCATGGAACTAAACTTGTTTGTCCAAAAAGGACTAACAGTGCAAATGATTAACAGAATCAGGGCTAACACCCGCTAAACACAAACACAAATCAATTTTCCCGCTAAACCCAAAACCCCAAGTTTACTATTCATGTGTCTCTTCTATTCCCCTGGCCCCCTGCAACCCCACAACAAGCCCATCACCATCCCATCAAAAACCCCCTATACAACAATCAATGCCATTGTTGCGCAATCTTTAAATGCCCATTCGTCCAAGAATTAGGACAAGGATTATTAATGGTTTGGATACTGAATAGGCTTGATGAACATTCAAGTAGATGGCGTGCAGATGATTTTTTGACTTCATCACACAGACTAGCACACTGCTATCTTCATCTCACATAAACTGGCACAACTTAAAAGGGCATATGCACTTGAAGTATTTTTAGTATAAATAGGGACCCTTGTAGCCATTGATATGGCATTAGTTATTATTTTTTCAGCTTATCTTTAATTTACTTTTAGCTTTATTGTCTTTTTAAATTCAAAATTTAACACAATTGGTCCTTGTGTTCTTTTTCTTCTTTTTTCTAGTTATAAACAATTTCCGGAAATTGCAAAATTAGCCCTTATGGTTGTTATAAAAGGGAAGTGGGCTAGGATTTGGGCTTATTAGATCCAGGTATGGCCCATTTGGGTTTTTAAAGACCATTAAGAGGAGAGAGGATATTTTTGGACTTTGTTGACTTTTATTGACCATGACTGACTATCTTTGACTGAGGCTTGACATTTCTGGCTTCGGCTTTGATCTTTTGGCTTCTTTTTGTACTCTTTAGATTCTCGTGTCCGTGCTTGCTCGATTTTGACTGTTTTCTTATGATTTTTGACTTATCCGTTCCTGCACACACAAAACACAAATACAAGCATATTTTTGCCATTTTTGGTCTGTTTTGGGTTTATTTGGGTTGTTTTAGGCATAAATGGATATGTGTATTCTACACTTATCAGTAGCTTATTTGGTTAAGTTTTCATGAAATCTTTTTTTATAGCTTTATACTGCTTATCTTTGTTTGCTTATTTAAAGTGCTTATCTTTGGTTGGATTTTGTTTAAGATTGCTTATTAGTCATTGCTTGCTATCTGTTTTCAAAATATTTTGCTTAAATCATCAAAAATCACCTTTAAAATGGATCTTGATAACTTAAAGGGGTGTTTGGGTTAAGAACCAAAATGGGCCAAACCAAGTGTAAAACTCATATGGGTAATTAAGCCAACTTTAACACCCTCATTTATGATGTTTGAATCACTTTTAAAAGGTTTTTAAAGTGAAAAATTAAGTTTTTAGGTTTTGTCTAATAGGTGTTTAAATCTGTGGACTTAAAACAGATTACAATAGCTTATTTGATAAAGCTTTTGAAAATAGCTTTTAAGTATTGTTTTGGTGCTGTTTATGTTGTCAAAATGCAGTAGAAACAAGTTTGTTAAAGTATCTTTTGTCACTTGTGCTTTGGTATAAAATATGTCTAAGTTAATTTCAATTAGTAAAGTCCACTTTTCAATCTTAAAATTAGAGTAGTTAAAGTTAGTTTTAGCTTCTGAATTTGTTTGCACAAGTAGTTAGTAATATGATCTTTAAGTAGGAAAGCTTAATTTGAGGTTTAGAGCCTATTAGATAATTTGTTTTTAGGCCTGAAGTTTAGGATTTAGCAGTTTGATAAAATTTGAAAAACCAAAAATTATAAAAATCTGTCTGAACAGGACTTTTGTCCTAGCTTTTTCATGGCTTAAATGAATTTCAAAATACTTTTTCTTTGCTGATTATTAAAGCCCAAAGGATAATCTCACTCTGCATATAATCCTCTAAGCCATAAGGATCCATTAACTAGCTTAAAAATATGCTAGAAAAGTGTCCCTAGGGCTGTTTGGTTAGCAGTTTTTGGCCAATTTTGCATATTGTCTTTTCTAAGCTTTTTAGCTGTCAGGATTGCTTAAACTTAGTTTAGATTTGCTTATTAAGTTAGGATTAAGATGCTTTTAGCTTATTTAGCTTAAGTTAGTGCGTATTCAAGCTTTTTAGTACTTTTAGTTTAGAAATTTAAGTTAAAAGCCTTTTGGTAATTCTATCATTTTAAGCTTAGTTTAGCTCATTTTATTTGCTTATTTTTGTTCCATAGTACTCATTAGGTATATCTTATTGCTTGTTGATAGCTTATTTGCTTTTTCCTTAGCTTTTAAGTCTAAAATTGCTTAACAGTTAGCCTTCAAGTCTTAGTGTAAAAAGACAAGTACCGTCACTTTTAAGAGCTTATTTACAGCTTATTCTAGGTTTTTTTTTAATAAAAAGTCACTTTACAAAAGTTTCTTATTTTTAGGTCCTTAAGCTTTTTCATAAAAAAGTTTGCAAAAATAAAAACATTGGGAGTGAAGGAGAAGTCAAGGTGAGCAAGGCTCCAACCTGAGACCTCTCCCTCACTCAACCAACGCTTTACACACCACACACACAACCATCCTGCCCTTGGGACTTTTTCGTTATAGTCTCCACCTATTTTTCTTTTATACACGTTTTGGCCCATTTAAGCAATAAGCCTTTTTGGCTTATTAACAGCTTATTTAGATAAGCTGTTTGTCCCGTTTTATTTTTCTTAGATTTAGCTTACTCTTAAGTACTTTTTGTGATTATTTCAGATTTTTTATAATTCGTTTAGTATTTTTAATATTTAATTTAGATAAAAACCATTTTTAATTCATAATAAATAAAATAAAAGTCAAAAAAATATAATTCTTTTTTAGAAAAAATTTTGTCATCCTTTAGGATTGTTAAAATTTAAATTTTCATTTGCAGGGTTAAAATTTTAGAATTTGGGTTTTTAAAGAACGAGTTTTGATTCCCGTTATCGTTTTTAGTGTTTTAGCCTTAATTGCTTTTGTTTTTAGCGTGCCTTTTCTTGTTTATGCATTTTATTTGTAGAAATAGAAAACCAAATCAAATTTGTGATATTCAAGCATTGTTCCACAAACGTTACCTCGATTTTCCATTCACACCTCATCGGGACACGACCCGGGAAGGTTTTTAGGGGTTTTACTTTGGGTAAAAGTAATTTCCTTTTAAAAGCCTTACGGAATTCTTATTATTGATATTTTGGGACTATTTATTATATATTTATATTTATATTATATATATAGTAAGAAATCTTTAAATCAATTTTTGGCGCCACTGCCGGGGAGGTTGTGAAACGATTATTGTGTACGTTTAAAGATTAGTGTTTGAAGACCCTTCCCCGTGAAGTTATCGCTTTCATTTGTGAATATATTTTATATTTTTTTTTATCAAGTAATCTAAAATACTAAAAAAAATAAATTGAAAAACCAACAAAACAAATCGTGTTGTTAATCATTATAATCGGCTCACCTTTGAATTATAAACTATAAGGGGGATATAAGGAGGGCTTGATCCAAGGAACATTGCCCAAAAAGGAAGAACGCTTTTAAATCGCCTCGTCGTGCTAATTCCTTCCACTCTCTTGTGAGTAACTTAAAGAGCTACCGTGGACTTTTAACTTCTGATTACCAAAAATATTGTGTTTTATTCATAATTAGTGCATGCGCACTCGTTCTCAAACCCGTAACCGTCCTCAACAACAAGTCCCACCGAATATTGAACCAATTAATCTTGAAGAACCTATTGAAAATCAAGCTTCTCCCGTAGTTACGATGGCCGATCAACTTACTATGGCGCAATTGCTCCAAGCACCCACCGAGGGTTACGAGGATGCAATCGTTGTTCCCGCGATCATCGCGGACAACTTTGAGCTTAAACATGGGTTGCTCACTCTTGTGCAAAATAAACCATTTTGCGAACATGATAAAGAAGATCCTCATGCTCACATTCGATATTTCAACAAGATCACTTCTACGTTGAAGTTCCTAAACGTTCCGAATACGTCGATTAAGCTTATGCTTTTTCCATTTTTCCTCGAGGGGGCCGCCCGAATTTGGCTTAAAAAAGAACCCCCTCGATCGATTCTTACTTGGGATGATCTTGTTTCAAAGTTTATCAACCAATTTTTCCCTCCCTCCAAAACAACAAACCTTCAAAATGAAATCACCAATTTCCGACAACGTTTTGATGAATCTTTTAGTGAGGCATGGGACCGATTCAAGGATCTCCTTCGTGCATGCCCAAATCATGGTTTCTCAGAATTACATCAACTCGATACTTTCTACAATGCTTTGAACTATATTGATCAAGATTCGTTGAATTCCGCCGCAGGTGGTAATTTTTTAGACAAAATGCCTCGAGATTGCTTAGCCATCATCGAGAGCAAATCCAAAGTTCGTTATTCACGAAGCAAAGTGATTGTTTCCAAAATGAGTACGAGCTCTTCTACCCCCGGTGTTTCACCCGATGTTGCCAAACTTAAAGATATGGTAAGAGCCTTGCTTCTCAATAAGAAAAACCATTCCCAAGCTCCCGCTACCGTAAAAGCGGTCGAGGAAAGTTGTGTAACTTGTGGTGGTGCTCATTCATACAGTAATTGTCCCGCCACCGATGGCAACGTTTATCGTGATAATATTCAAGAATACGTTTTACAAGCCGTCGCGGTTAACTACAACCAAGGAAATACCGGTTACCATCCTCCGATGGTTGCAAATCAAATTCAACCTCCCGCTTTTCCTCCCATTCAAAACAATCAAAACTGGGGGAATAATTACAACCAAAGTCCAATTTATCAACCCCCGGCTTACCAAGCTCCGGCTCCTCAAACACAAGGTGTGTCAAAGGATGACTTTCAAATCTACATCAAAGCTAATGATGCGGTTATGAAAAATATGCAAGACCAAAACCAAAACATGCAAAACCAAATGACCAATTTAACGGAGATGCTTACCAAATTCATGAATGCCAATTCCGCCTCTACTTCGGGCTCGGGTTCTCTTCCTAGCAACACCGTTGCTAACCCGAGAGGTGATATGAAAGCCATCACCACCCGAAGTGGAGTTTCTTATGATGGGCCTCAAGTTCCACCTCCGCCTTCTTCTCTTCCTAAGGTGGTGGAACACGAACCCGAGGTGACAAAGGATACGGTGCACCCAAGCACCGAAAACATCCAACCTCTGGAGGACCAAACCCAAAATGATAAGCCCGTTGTTGCTCCAAAGTCTAAACCGACCATACCTTATCCTTCAAGGATTAACAAGGAGAAACTCCGTGAAAAAGACGATCTTTTAGCTTTGAAATTTATGGAAATGTTTAGGAATCTCCACTTCGAGCTAAGCTTCGCGGATGCTCTCCTACACATGCCCAAATTTGCACCAATGTTTAGAAAGCTTCTCAATAACAAAGATAAGATAATTGACTTAATCAAGACACCGGTGAATGAAAATTGCTCGGCGGTTATCCTCAAAAAGTTTCCCAAAAAACTTGGATACCCCGGTAGATTTATCATACTGTGTGATTTTCCGGAGATGGATGAATGCTTAGCCTTGGCCGATCTCGGTGCAAGCATCAACCTAATGCCTCTTTCCGTATGGGAAAAGCTAAATCTCCCGGAACAATTTTCTTTCCGGCCGATTTCGTAGTCGTTGATTATATTACCGATCCTCGGGTTCCTTTGATTCTCGGGAGACCTTTCTTGAGGATGGCACGAGCTTTGATTGATGTTAAAGGTGAACAAATGACCCTTCGACATGATGACCAATCTGTAACATTCAAAGTTGGCGATACTAAGACATTCTCCTACAATACTATTGAATCGGTTAACCGAGTCGATGTTATCGATGTAGCTTGTAAGGAGCTTGCTCAAGAAGTACATGGATTTTCAAACATTGCCAAGAGTGGCAATCCCACCCCAACTTTGGAACCAATCCTTTCTACTTCTCCCTCCTCTCTCACTCCTTTTGAGGGAGGTGACTTCATTTTGGAAGAAATCGAAGCTTGTCTTACTAGCGAATCAATTCCACCGGGAATTGATGATGCCGACTTCGATCTAAAAGAAGACTTTATCACCCATGAAAGATTGCTTAATTCTGACCCTTCTTCCACCCTCCCCCTGGAAGAACAAAAATTTGAGGAACTTAAGACTGGTGAACCTTATAGTGATGAACCACACGAGCTTGAGCTCAAAGACTTACCAACCCATCTTGAGTACGCGTTTTTAGAGGGTACCGATAAATTACCTGTCATAATCGCTAAAGACTTAAAAGATCAGGACAAGACCGCTCTTCTTAAGGTTCTTAGATCACATAAGCATGCCATAGCTTGGAAGATGTCGGATATGAAGGGAATAGATCCAAAGTTTTGTACCCATAAGATTTTGATGGAAGATAATGTTAAACCCATGGTGCAACATCAAAGACGGGTTAACCTAAAAATTCATGAGGTTATCAAGAAAGAAGTTATCAAACTTCTTGAAGCCGGATTGATTTATCCCATCTCTGATAGCCCGTGGGTTAGCCCTGTCCATTGTGTGCCCAAGAAAGGTGGTATAACCGTAATTGAAAATGATGACAATGAATTGATACCTACTTGATTAATTACGGGATGGCGTGTATGCATTGACTACCGAAAGTTAAATAGATGTCAACCCGTAAAAGATCATTCCATTACCGTTTATGGTCCACATTGCTGAGAGACTCGCGGGAAACGAATAACTATTGTTTTCTAGATGCTTTCTCGGGTTACTTTCAAATACCAATTGACCCGAAGGACCAAGAGAAGACCACCTTTACTTGCCCTTACGGAACTTTTGCCTACCGACGCATGCCTTTTGGCTTATGTAATCTCCGGCACATTCCAAAGTGCATATGGCCATTTTCCATGACATATCGAGGAAATAATGGAGGCTTCAGGATGATTTCTCGGTCTTCGGGATTATTTCTCTTCATGCCTCTCCCATTTAGACAAAATGCTCAAAAGGTGCGAAGACACCAATCTTTTCTAAATGGGAGAAGTGCCATGTAGTCAAAAAGGGCATCGCACTCGGCCAAAAATTCTAAGTCGGGATTGAGGTTGATAGAGCCAAAGTTGATGTAATAGCAAAATTACCTCATCCCACAACCGTCAAAGGAGTTAGAAGTTTTTTAGGACATGCCGGATTTTACCGTAGGTTTATTCAAGACTTCTCAAAAATCTCCCGACCAATGACCCACCTTCTAGAGAAAGAAACCCCATTTGTCTTTTCCAAGGAATGTGTAGAGGCATTTAATGCCCTTAAGAAGAAATTGACCGAAGCACCGATTTTAGTTGCCCCCGATTGGGACCTACCATTTGAGATTATGTGTGATGCTAGTGACTTTGCGGTAGGTGCGGTCTTGGGGCAATGTAAGACCAAACATTTTCAACCGATACACTATGCAAGCAAGACTATGACCAATGCTCAAGCTCATTATACTACTCTATTTAGACAAAATGCTCAAAAGGTGCGAAGAAACCAATCTTGTTCTAAATTGGGAGAAGTGCCATTTTATGGTCAAAGAGGGCATCGTCTTCGGCCATAAAATTTCTAAGTTCGGGATTGAGGTTGATAGAGCCAAAGTTGATGTAATAGGAAAATTACCTAATCCTACAACTGTCAAAGGAGTTAGAAGTTTTTTAGGACATGCCGGATTTTACCGTAGGTTTATTCAAGACTTCTCAAAAATCTCCCGACCAATGACCCACCTTCTAGTGAAAGAAATCCCATTTGTCTTTTCCAAGGAATGTGTAGAGGCGTTTAATTCCCTTATTAAGAAATTAACCGAAGCACCAATACTTGTTGCCCCCGATTTGGACCTACCGTTTGAGATTATGTGTGATGCTAGTGACTTCGCGATAGGTGCGGTCTTGGGGCAACGTAAGACCAAACATTTTCAACCGATACACTATGCAAGCGAGACTATGACCGACGCTCAAGCTCATTATACTACTACAAAAAAAGAGCGTTTAGCCGTAGTGTATGCTTTCGAGAAATTCCGGCCATATCTTGTCTTGTCAAAAACAATAGTGTATACGGATCACTCGGCTCTTAAGTATCTTCTCGCTAAACAAGATGCTAAACCGAGATTGCTTCATTGGATTCTCCTACTCCAAGAGTTTGATGTCATTATGCGTGATAAAAAAGGAGCGAAGAATCTAGCGGCCGACCACTTGTCTTGGTTAGAGAACCCCTACCAAAGTGAGCTCGAGAAAAAGGAAATTACGGAAACATTTCCTCTCGAGACACTTGGTATGGTGACTTTTCGTGGTGATGCTAGTACCCCATGGTTTGCCGACTTTGCAAATTACCATGCGGGGAATTTTGTTGTGAAAAGGATGTTGTCCCAACAAAAGAAGAAAATTTTCAAAGACGTTAAGCATTACTTTTGGGACGACCCTTATTTGTTCAAGATTTGTGCGGATCAAGTGATTCGGCGGTGTGTTTTGGCCAAGAAGCCCATGATATCCTCATGGCTTGCCATAATGGACCCACCGGGGGACATCATGGTGCCAACTACACCGCTAAAAACTCTTTGATTCGGGATTTTATTGGCCGACTATTTACCGAGATGCCCATGACTTGGTCACACGGTGTGACGCTTGTCAACGTCAAGGAAAAATCTCACAAAGGGATGAAATGCCACAAAATGCAATCCAAGTTTATGAGATCTTTGACGTATAGGGCATCGATTTTATGGGACCGTTCCCGTCTTCACGAGGAAACAAGTATATACTCGTGGCCGTCGATTATTTGTCAAAATGGGTTGAAGCGAAAGCGCTCCCCACCAATGACGCCCGAGTTGTTTGCAAATTCTTAAAATCTCTCTTCGCCCGATTTGGGACCCCTCGTGCTATCATTAGTGATCGCGGTATCCATTTTTGCAATGACCAATTTGCAAAGGTCATGCTTAAATATGGAGTTACTCACCGTCTCTTCACCGCATATCACCCACAAACAAGTGGGCAAGTTGAGGTTTCAAAGCGTGGTTTGAAACGTATTCTTGAGAAGACCGTAGGAGAAAACCATGCTTCTTGGTCCGATAAGCTAGATGATGCATTATGGGCCTTCTGTACCGCATTTAAGACACCCATCGGGTGCACTCCTTACAAGTTGGTGTACGGAAAGGCTTGTCATCTACCTATCGAGCTCGAGCATAGGGCCTACTAGGCCTTGAAACATTGCTATTATGACCTTGTTACCGCAGGTGATCACCGAAAAGTTTAAATGAATGAATTGAATGAACTTCGTGATCAAGCCTATGAGAACTCTTTGATCTACAAAGAGAAAACAAAGAGGATCCATGACTCCAAGATCAAGGACCGCGTTTTCAACGTTGGTGATCGAGTCCTCCTCTTTAATTCTAGATTAAAGATTTTCTCGGGAAAGCATAAGACCTGCTGGACTGGACCATTCACCGTTACCCAAGTATTTCCATATGGCACCGTCGAGTTATCTCAAACTGACAGGCCAAACTTCAAGGTGAATGGTCATCGACTTAAACACTACTTTGGAGGAGACATATTACCGATGGTTGTCCCGGATCTCCAAACTTTCCCCATGGACCAATGAATTCGGGGTCGAGTCGAGCTTGTGACTCGGTTAACAAAAACAAGGCGCTTCGTGGGTGGCAACCCATGCTTATCCTAATATATTTATATAGTAGTAATGAATAAGTGTGTTGTGAGGAGGCTCGCCTCTTCCTTTTGTGTGCTTTGTGTTTTGTGATATTTGTCCAGGATTTCCCCGGATTTTGAAGCCTCTCGTGCTCGTGGTTTTGTCCTTCGTTCACTCGAGCTTTAAATCCTCAGCTTCATTATGGGAATCCAATATCCAAATCTTATCGACTAACGTTTATCTTTGAGAGTGTTGAGCTATGCTTGTACCTTTACATTTAGACTAAGCGTTCGCGGGTTGCGAAGAACGAAAAATGATAGAGTTAAGTATGAGTTGGATGCTAAACAAGGATTATTTGGAAATCTTAAGAGCTCATGTGTGTAATTTGTCGCTTTTTCTCCCATAAGCTCTTAACCTGATTAATATACGTGCTACTTTTGGAGATTAAACTTAAATCAATAATTTTTTTTATTTTTTTATGTAGTATATTAGCTATAAAACTTTAGCCTTAGTTCAAATTTTTACTTGAATTTTTCAAAAAGAAGTCTTCTTTTATATCATGTATTGAAGGATTAAAAAAAATGATGATGGAAAATGAAAAAAATATAATAAATATAAATTGTGGGCTGATAAAAGTTTGCTGCTTCTCTGCGGCGGTCTCACAACCGATTGCAGCCTATCTAAAGGAAATAGCCTCATTGTAAGTAATAATAATCCGAGACTGATAAAAGTTTGCTGCATCTTGCCGGCTCATAACCGATGTTACAGCCTTCTAAAAGGTAAGGTTACAATTGCATAAGTGTTTAATATTTAAGTATGACTTAATAAATGTAAGATTTCTTTTTGTTAAATTCAAATATGCTTTTCAACTTTGGCTATTCTATTTTATAAGCTATGTGTATATGGAAAACCTGAGAGTTTTTGAAACCTAAGGTCCGTGAGTCCCGATACTAGTCTCTGTGAGGTGTCAAAAGCCTGGTCACTTAACCGCAAGGTTGGGATGTGCCGAGACGAAAGTCGCTACATGGGATGATCTCGCCTTCAAACTCATTATTCTCGGGTGGAACGTGAAACATAGAATTTTGCAAAACATTGATCCATGGTTGAAATTCAAAATAGCACATACACCTAAGATATAATAATTGTCGGGAGTGAAAAGTTTACAAGTTGCAAATATGAGTAGTGTTAGCATCTTAACTCATAATTAACGGTGATTTCGTTTTAAGCTTGGTTTGGAATAAGTGAAAAGTCGGGAACGATGAATTTATCCTTTTTGGGGCATTCTCGGATCGAAATGCATCTTGTTCTATGATCCCTAAAAGTTATAAAATAACGAAAGTCAAACGTTCTAGTTAGTTGCTTAATATGAAAACTACAAAAAAATGAGAAAAATGAAAAAGAACAAAAATATGGTAGGAATAAGTATATATTTAAAAAATGAAGACGGGGCTTTTCAAAACTTATGAGTCTTTAATTCCCTTGACGAACACTTAGCTACTTTTCGAGGTTATTAGTCGAGGGGGATCGAGATTCTTAGTTTTCTAAGTGCTTACTTCATAGCATTGCGTGAGGACACGACAATGTCTTAGTATGGGGGATTTTGGTATGCGTTTAATTACACATACCTTTCACCATTAAAATCGGACTTAAATGACCCAAAACGTACCAAAAATACATTGTATTTGTATGTTTTCACTTATTTTGTGCAGGAAACGGATATCCGAGAAAAGGACGAAAAATCAAGCAAAAACGGACAAAACCAAGCACGGAGTGGAAAAGCGTGGAAAAGCCAAAGTCAAATCGAAGCCAAAGTCAACAAAAGTCAAAGCCAAGAAGTCATCAAGTCAAAGAAAATACAACTTTAGGGACCAAATTTGCCAAATCCCAAAGTTGTATAACAAGGATAAATACTACAAGGACTGAAGTTGTAAAGATGCCATATATAACTTTAGAGGGCTAATTCTGCCAAACCCCTAAAGTTATATAACAAAAGGACTAACCTTGCAAACATATACATAACCCTCAAGGACTGTTTTTTGCCATTCCTCAAAGTCATGCACCACAAAGGACTTAGCTTGCAAAAGCTATATACAACTTCAGGGGGCATTCCTGCCATCAACCCAAACTCACCCCTGTTTATACCTTAAAAGGTATAAACAGATTTTCCCGCCCAAATTTTGGCACTATTCATCATCTTCCCCACCTCTCACACCAGACAAAAACACAATCCCTTTTTCTTCTCCCCTTTGTTTACCTTATCCTACCACCTTATCCCACCAAAAAAATCCACCTTGGCAATCCCCAACTCTCTCATTCAGCAAAGGAAAATGACAAGAAATCAATGGTTATGATCATAAGGCTTGGGGACTACTCAAAATGGACGGCATAATGGTGATTGTGGCTCACTCACACAACATAACACAACAGCTGAAGTCTCTCTCAAAGAAACAACAGGCAAGACCTAGAATCTTCCTAGTTCTTGTATAAATAGGGCATTTGTAAGCCCTTGTGGCATAAGTAGTTTTTCTTTAAAATCTAGTTCAGTTTTAGTTAGTTTTTATGCATTTTTAAATTCCCAAGTATTGTAAAAAAAATTTAAGTTAATGAAAAATTGAGTTTTTAAGAAAGAAGTCTAAGTTTAAATTACTTTGTTTTATTATTGTCTTAATGTATCTCAAAGTTGTTTTAAGCTCTCATTTAGGCATTAAATCAACTTGTTTTAACAAAGCCCTTAAGTTATAAAGTATTAAGAGAGAATAATTTATAAAAACCAAAAAAAGTTCCTCCCTCAAAATACCTCAGCTGAATTTGTGGATGATAATCTAGATTGGGAAGAGCTTATAGACCTACTAGCTTGTCATTTTGACAAGCTAGAGCTTGTAGATTGCTTTGTGTACCCTGTTTAGAACAAGGGTGTGTGTAAGTCTTCAATTCTAATTTTTGCTTAAGTCTCTGTAGAACAAAAAAATAAAAAATGCTTATTAGTGCTTATTTGATGCTTATATTTGCTTATTTATGCTTTGTTATTATGTTTAGTACTTATCTTGCTTAGTTTTTAGTTTAAAAATGATATGTGCAAATTTCTTAGTTAGTACTGTTAGTATATGTAGTTAGTACTGTTTGATTAAACTACCTTATTGGAGTGCTTATTTGCTGTTTAAATTTGCTTATTATTGTTTTTATAGCTTATTTGATATCTGGTCTAAGGAGTTTATTCATAAAAATATCAAGTTATTAAGCAAAATAGTTGAAAACAGTTTTAAAAGGGGTGTTTGGCATAAGCCTCAAAATGGTTCCAAAATAGTTTGGGTTATTTGGCCAACTTTGTCAAGGGATTTTTAAGTCTTAATAACCTGTTTTTTACAAGTTTTTTAGTTTAAATGTTTGCCTGTTTGATTTTATGCTTTTTCTTTAAGTGGTATAGGTCTGTTGGACTCACAAAACCAAGTTTTATTATAGCTTTTTGGTTAAGCATAGTTTTGCTGCTTACTTTGTGTTTTTCATGCATGTTTAGGTGTCAAGTTGTGTGGTATAGTTTACTTGTTGGTTAGTTCTTATTCTTTTCTTATGTATCAATCTTCATGAGTATTTTTTTGTTCTTATCTTTTTGTTTGTGTTTTGTTTTTGGGAGGTTGTTTTATGTGTTTTTTTGTTTAGTGTTTAGGTAAGTTTTTGTGCGTCCTGTTTTTGTGTGTTTTTTGTGGGTTTGTTCTTCCTTGGTCGTTTAACCTTTTTGTTTTTACTTTTGTCCTTCTTTGTTTGCTTTTTTTTTTTTCCTTTTTTTGTGTTGGTTTTTTTTTGTTTTTTTTTCTGGGTTTTTCATTTTTTTTATTTTTTTTTTAGATAAGTCAACTAGTTTTTGATATCCATCTCTAAACTTCACGCCGATGAAATGATGTTAAAGTGAGCTCTGTCGTACTCTAATAAAGCTAAGCTACTATAGATTCCACGCAACTTGACATAAGTCGCTAAGGAGATACAGAATCGCTGTTAGTTAATAGCTTCAATAAGCTACATACCAGTCTTTCCACCTGGTCCATGTTCAAAGCTAGGGTGTATCTTTATGTGTGAGTTAGTTATGTTTAGGTGTAATTCACCTAAAAGTGCTCTGTTTTTTAGTCTTAAACAATAAGTGTACGTTAGAGGGGTTTTTGGTTCTTTCTGGCTTATAGAGTTAAACGAGTTCTACTTTATGGTCTTTCTGTGTTGAAGAGCAGAATTAAAACTATAGGTAGTTACTATAAATAATGCATAGATACGGATCAAGTGGTGTCAAGATCTAGGCTGTTTGCATCCGCCGGGCAAGCTTTTCGATCAAGCGAAATTTTGTGATACGGTTGTAAGTAAGTGCCGGCTCGTATCGTATCAGTGGCAAATAAGCTCTTTTGTCGTAACACGTAGCTAAGGGTATTCGTTGGCTCATATAGTCCTGAGGGCTTGTGCGGCAGCATTGTTCGGCTCTACGAGACAACGAAGAGTGTTTTTAGTATGTTGGTATGTACGAATTTGTTCACTTTTGTACAGAAAAATGCACGCGTGCCTCAGGTTTCAGCTGTAGGGTTTGTGGGGCGATTGGGTGTTTAGTTCATTAGATATCAAGCTATAACCATATCTTACCACTCTCACCAAGGAAACTTAGTAGATAACCACTACAACTTAGACTCACTATAGATGCTATATGCATATAGAGTCAAATATAACGCCACAAAGGAGCTATGAGATGTCAGAATACGACCATGCATCGACAGATCTCCTCCTAAATAAATATCTTAATAAGAAGATCTAGAAACGCATATAGCCTAAGACCACAACCAAACTCTCCGCCCCCGAGAGTGTATCACCTATCACAACCTAGCGCTCAGCCCCCCCCCACCTACACCGCGGCCCAGGCATCGTGCGGCGCCAGGGCGCCTGCCCATGGCGCCCGCAGGTCCACCCGCCCGACGAAGATACGAACGAAGATGCACGGAGAAAAGATATGGAAGACGTGTATGAAGCTCAATTAAAAGACACAAAGGGGGAGATAGACGCGGGAATGGAAAGAGGGAGAAGGCAGGGGGAAGATGACGAGAGATAGGGCCTAAAGGGGAGAAGATAAGACGGGGGGGTGAAGGGGGGGATGAGAGAAGGGAAGGAATGGGGATTACATGAGGTAGTGCATTAGGCAGGTATTTGCTGAGAAGGTGGGGGGAGCGGGCGGAGATAGGGGGGGTGGGGGGAATAGGGGATGTGAGGATTGTGGTGTAGGGAGGAGGGAGAATTAAGAGGTGCTGGGAATAGGGGGGATTGGGGAGAGAGAAGGAAAACTGGGAGCGATTGAGTGAGAAGAATTATAGAGAAGGAAAGGGGAAAGAGGAAGGAATGGAGGGGAAGACTATGAGGGAGGATAAAGGAATGGATTTTACAGGGGGTAAGGGAGGAAAAGAGGGGGGCGAACATAGTAAAAGGGCGGAGGTGGGGGATAATGGAATGGTGGGGTAAGAAGGGGGAGACTGGTGAGGATGAGGAACGGGGGAGGGGTAAGATGGAAGATATGGAGATGAGACGGGGGGAGTACGGGGGGATAGTAACAACAGGGCACAACCGAGATGAAGGAGATAGGATATAGGGGGAGGGGAAGGAGGGGGAGGGGATGGAAAGCAGAAGGAATGAAAAAGGTAATTTGGGCAAAAGGGGAGTGGAGAATATGGGGGATTGCACAAAAGCAGGGAGGATGGAGGACCAGGAGATAGCATAAGGGAAGGATGGGGCAAAGGTGGAAGGCTGTGAGGAGCGGAGGAATTCAGGAATATTGAGAAGAGGAGTATGAAGTGGGGGACAAGAGCAAGAATACAGGAAGATAGGTATGGGAGGCAGAGAGGAGGAGGAAGAGTGGGGAGTCAAGCTGGGGGAGGGGCAGGAGGAGAGAGGTGAAGGGAGGGGGGAACGAAAGGGGATTTATTTGACAGGAAAGCGAGAATTTAGGTGATGCGGAAAAGATTTGGAGAAACATTTGCCGGGAGATGGTGGGGTAGGGAAATGGGGAGAGGGAGAGGAGGGAAAAGAGGGAGAGAGAGAGGAAGGGAATGTATTGAGGGGAGGAGGTGGGTGAAGGGAAGGGGAGGGGGGGGAGAGAAGCAGGCGGGGGAGGTAAATGGGGTAGCGGAGGGCGGAAGGATGAGGGAGGGTCGGGGGGGAGGGATGGAAGATAATCGTGCAATATACAGGAGATAAAATTTATTAGAGGTGAAAGGGCGGGGATGGGGGACGGGGATAGGATGCGGACACGGTGATGGGAAGAGGGTGAGGTGGAGTAGGGGAGAGAAGGGGAACACTAAGGGTAGGGGGGAGGAGAGATGAGAGGGGTGGTGAGGAAGTGAGTGAATGATTTCAAAGAGGGGCAGGAATTGATATCAGGGGGGAAGGGGTGAGGGGAGCAATGTAGAGGGATGACGGGAGGGGATGAGGGGGGGGGTAAAATGGGGAAAAGTGAAGGGGGTGTTGGAGAAAGAAAGGTGGACTAAAGAGGGGGATTGTGCGCGATGTAAGGGCAACAGAGGGGAGCAAGGGATTGGTGGGGGGGAAATGGTATGATAGTAAAAGTGGCTACAGGAGGGGAGACTAGCGAGGGGGGGGGTAGAGGAGAAGGGAGCGGGGGTAGGAGGCAGACGCAGTTAGGAAAAAGAGACTCATTTAAAAGATGGACAGGAGGGCTGGGGGGGAAAAGGTAGAATGGAGAAGGGAGGAACGAGGGGAGGGCAAGGGCGAGTGCGGGGGGAGAATAAGAAATGATCAGGGGCACAAAGGGATTGGGTAGCGAATAATTGCAAGAGTGTGGAGGAGGGATATATAGAGAAGAAGAGGAGTGGGGGGGGTGGAGGAAGGGGGAATAAGAGCGGCGGGGGGATTTAGGGACTAAAGGGGCAAATGAGGGGGAGAGAGGGGCGGGGATGGAAGGGGAGGCAAGGAGTGATGGAGAGGTGGGGATGATGAGTAGGGGGGGAGATGGATATGACAATTATAGAGAGATGGAGGGGGGATGGGGGGGAGGCACGGAACAGGGGGGGGAGGAGAGAGTGGAGGGGGAAGTGGATGCGAGGGTATAGTGTCCTCAGGGAGGGAGGGCGGGGGAAGGGTGAGGACGGGGAGGAGAGGGAAAAGGAGAGAGTGGGACGGGTGACAAGGTAAAAGGCGTGGTGGACAAACAATAACAGATTAAAAGAGAGAAGAAGATAGTGGCGAGATGGGAGGAATAGGACGGGAGGGCTAGGGGTGAAAGGAGGGGGCGAACGTGAGGGCGCGTATGGATTAGAGAGGGAGGAAGCGGAAAGATTGAGTGAAAACTGAGGACTTGGATAATGGGGATGAGGTTGTGGGGACAAAGGGGGGGAGTAGGCAGATCGAATTTTAGGGAGGGGGGGGTAAGCAAATCAAAGGAAGAAGGGAAGAAGGGAGGAAAGGAGGGGTTGGGGAACACAGGGTTGATGGGAAAAGAGGGCAAAAGAAATATGGGCGTATGGGAGGTTGAAAAAATAGAGTGCAGAGTGAAGGGGGATGTGGGAATAGATGGAGAGGGGGATTACGGGGGAAAAACGACAAAGGACATGTCGAAGGCGGGGGAGAGGATAGAGCGAGGGGAAGGGGGCGATGTGGAGAAGGGTAAGGGGGGGAAGAGTACAGGAATGGGACTAGGAGGGGGTTGAGGAGGAATATGACAGGGGCGAAGAAGGGAATAGAAATTATTGGGAAGTGTGAACCCTGTATGGAGATTGGCGCACAGAGAGGGGGGGAGATCGGAGGATAGACAAGTTGGGCAGGTGGGAATGAGGGAGGCGATGGAGACATAGGGAAGTATGTGAGGGAGATGGGGGACGATAATGGACGGTGGGGAGGAAACAAGGTAGGGTTGTCGGGAGAAGAAAGAGGAGGGGGGGATGGTGAGGGAGGGAAGGAATCGGACGGGTGGGGGGAGAGGTGGAGAAATGCCGGCACGGGATTTTTGGAGAAGGGGAAGCAGGCGAGGGGGAGAGACAGGGGAGAGAGAGGAGGTGGGGGGTTGTGGGGAAAAGGGGGAAGGGAGAAGGGATGAGGGAGGAAGGAAGAAGCAATGGGTAGAATAATCAATATGGCGGAGTGTTAGAAGAGGGGAGGCGAAGGTGGAAAGCTAAGGGGAAAGAAGGAGTAAAGAGCATTAAGAAGGGAATGTGGAAATAGAATTGCAAGTGGGAAGGGATGTATGGAAGATGGGATAGGAAGGGAGGAGAGAGAAGAAAGGAAACGAGGAAGGGAAGGGAAGGAAAATGGGGGTGTAAGCAGATGAGGGATTTCGGTAGAATGGAGAGGGTGGCAGAAGGATAGTCCAAGAGGAAAGAGGAAACAGAAATAAAAAGAACGAAGATTGCGGGGAAGGATAGGAAAGGAGGATAAGAATAAAGGAATGAGGGTACGGATGGAGAGTTGAGGGCAGGAAATTGAAGGAAGCGGGGAAGGATAGACGGAGAGGAAACGGGAAAGGATGGGAGACAGACAGGTGAAACGGGAGAATCATGAGGAAGAGAGGGGGGGAGAATAAGGATAGAAGGGGAGAGGGGAAGTGGCAAGGGGGGGGGACTTAAGGAAGGAGAGAGAGCGAGAACTGGGACACACACACAGGAATATGATATTGGCATTTATAGGAAAACAGAGTCCAGACGTAGGGGAGCTGGAGGGGCGGGACGGAGGAACGAAAAGGCGAAGGAGATGGAGAACACAGAGTTAGTATGGTGAGAGAGAGAAGTGGACTAGTGTGGGGAGCTAACAAAGTCATAAGGGGGGGAAGGAGAAGAAGGGGAAGTAGGGGACACATTGAGAAGGGACACAAAGAGCGACGGGAAAGAAGGGATTGGGATGAATAGAAGAGAATGGGAGTGTGGGTGAATTTGGAGAAATATGAATAGGGAGGATGTTTGGGGGATGAAGAGGAGAAAAAGCGAAAATAATAGAATAGGAAAAGGCACAAAAGTGAGGGGAGGGAAGGGAAGAAGTGGGGAGATTTTAGAGAGAAGAGATGAGAAAGCGAGAAGGAAAGAGCAGGAGATAAAAAAGAGAAAAAAGGACACTAAGGGGTAGATTCAGGGAAATCATGGGAGGGGGAGAAATGAGGAGGATGAGAGGCATAGGAAAAATGGAGAGATGAGAGGATTTGGAAGGATAAGAGAGACAAGAAGAAGAGAAGGCAAAGGAAAGAGGCGCGAGGACGAGAGCAAAAAAAGTAAGTGAATGAAGGGAAGGGGAAAAGGGAATAAGAAGAAGGTGAAGAAGTATTGAAAGAAGAAAGTGATATGAGAAAAATGAGGGAGCGATAGAAGACTTGGAGGAAGAAAATGGGCAGATGCGGGGATATTTGGGGGGAGGGGAGAAGGGGCGAGGAGAGAAAGTGGCGAGGGAGAGTTAATAGGATGAGGAGAGCAGATTATGGAAGGATTCTTGAGGGGAGGGATAGACGGAAAGGAGATAGGGGATAAGAATGAGGAGGGGAGAGATAGGGGGGAGAGTTCGAAGAAGGGGAATTGTAGGGCGGGAGGGTGGTGGAGTAAGGAGAGAGATGAGGGAACGGAATAAGGTGAAGTAATATGGGAAACGAGAATTAAGGGAGAAAAACAAAGGGGCAGGGGCGGATAAAGAAGAAGAGAGGGGAGGAAGATGAGTAATGTAAAAAGATGATGATAGAGGGAAAGGGGACGGTGGAAGAATACAAAAATAGAAGAGGAGGTAGAGGGGGGAGAAAGGCGAGAGAGGATCAAGCAATAGAAAAAAGAGGAGAATGAAGAGTGTAATTAGGAGGGATGCGAAGAGGAGAAGAATAGGGAGAAGATAGAAGAGGGGTAAAGAAACAAAGAAGAAAGGAGGGGAAAGAAATAAAGGAGAGGATGGACGAGGGGGAGAATGAAATTGAGAGAATTGAGGAGGAGAATAGTAGGAAAAGGGGTATAGGAGATAGGGGGAGAGAGACGGAAAACAGACAGATAAAAAGAACAACCAAGCAGGGTAGGGAGGGGAATAAAGGTGATAAGAGAAGGGAAGGGGGGAGGGATTGGGAGAAGGAGAGATGATATAAGCGGCATTTTAGGGAGTAAAAAAGCGTGGGGAAAATATATCGGGAGGGAGGGGAGAGGAAGGAGAGGGGTATTAAGAGAGGGAGAAGAAGGAAGCAGTTGCGAGCGGGATGAGAAACAAGAGAGGAGAAGATAGATGGGCGAAATTGAGAAATGAGGAAAAGAAAGAGGAGGAGGGGGGAAAGGAAAGATGGGAAGGAGATTGAAGAGGGAGGAAGGAGACAGAGAAGGAAAGGGAAATTAATGAAACGGGATGGATTGAGGAGGATTGAGGGATGAAGAAGTAGGAATGAGATTATGCAAGGAGATGCACAGAGAGGAAAGGCAGAGGGGAACAAAAAAGAGAAAATGGGAGAAAAATAGTGGGGAGAGAAGGCTGGCACATGGAAGAAGAAAGGGAGGGAGGATGCGTGGGATGAAGTGTAAAGGGAACGAGATTTAAAATAATGGAGGGAGAAATGGGAAAGATAGGGAGGAAAAGGAGGAGAGAGAGGGAGAGGGGAAGGGCACAGGAAGAGGAAGCTGCAGGAGGGGGTGGGAAAAGAAGTAAAGTAAGGAGGCAATTAAAGTGAGGAAAAGGAAGGAGAGTGCGACAGCAAAGAGGATGGAGATTGTAAGAGAAAGATATCGCAACTAGTTAGGATAAGGCAGAAGGGGGGATGAAAAGAATTTGAGGGAGGGAGCAAAACACATTTGTTGAGGGGAGGGAGTAAGGGAGATGGACAGAAAGGAGAAGGGACAATGAGGAAGGAAGAAGGAAAGATGAAGGGAGTGAAGCAGGACAGGGAAAAGGAAGATGAAACAGAGAAAGGGGAGGGGGAGGGAGAGGGAGAAGAGGGGAGGGAAAGGAAGGAAAGAGGGGAGGAACACAAATGATAAGGTAGAGAGAAAAGAAGAAAGGGGTATGTAATTGGGAGGCGTATGGAGGAATGAGATTGGAGAAAGGAGGAGAAAAGGGGGGGAGATGAGAGAAAAGGTGATAAGGAAAGGAGGGGAAAGGACGGGAAGATCAATACGAAGGATAATAGAACGAAGAATAGCCAAGATTAGGGGGAAGTGAGAGGGTGGAGTATCGGGAAATTAGGGGAATGGCGGATTGCCGGATAAGGGATGGATTCGGAGATGACGAGGGGGATGGCAAGAAAAGATAATTGAGAGGAGAAAAGGAAAAAGGAAAGAGGGAAAGCATGAGATGGAACGTGGGGGAGATTGGAAAAGAGAGAGAGGAGGAGAAAAAGGGACAGGGGAAAGAGGAGGAAAGAGAAAGGGAGGGAGGAGGAAAGAAAGATTTAGCGATTGAGGGGAGATAGGGGAGAGAGAATAGCTTGTGTGAAGAAGAGAAGGGAGCAAGGGAAAGAGGGAAAGAGAAGGGGGAGATTGGGGGATGGGAGGGAGGAGAAATTGGGAGGCAGATGGAAGAAGGAATAAAAGGAGGAGGGTGGGGGAGAGTATGAAGGAGAAGAAGGAATAAGGAAGAAGAGGAAGAAGGATGGAACAACAGTATGGGGGGAATTGGAAGAGACGAAAGGGGGGAAATGAGGGGAGAGTGAAAAGAAATTAAAGAGAAAGGAAGAAGATGAGAAGGGCATAGATAAGAGGACACAATAAGAAGACGGTGGAGAGGACGAGTATTGGATCTAAATAAGAAGATAGGAGGGGATGGAGATAAGAGCAGCAGGGAATAGGAGAGGGAAGGGACGAGAAAAAAATAAATCATGAAGTACGGGATGGGAGAAGATGAGGGAGGAGGGGGAGAAACAAAAGGAATGAGCGCAGGCATATGAGAGTAGGAACGATGAAGAAAAGGGAAGTATAGAAAGAATGGTGCAAGGGAAGCAGTGATCATTAGGACAGAGCTGGAAAGAAAGGAGATTCAGGGGGTAATACGAGTGAAAAGGGGGCAGGAGGAAGTCCTGGGGCATAGGAAAAGTAGGAGTGGGAAGGAATAGAGGAGGGAACCATGAGAAGGGGAAGATGGATGGGGGAATGAGTGGGAGTTTGAGAGATGTATTTTGAGGGGATGATAGTTACGTAAGGCGAGAGTACTTCATTTGAGAGAGTAAGAGCAGAAGGTCGGGAGAGTTGAAAGAGGAAAGCAAGAGAGAGGGGAAATAGAGTAAGATAAAGATAGAGGGGAGATAGTGGGGGAGAAAAAAGAAGATAAGGATAGTAAGAATGACAAAAGGAGGAGATAAGGGAAAGCAGGCGGAAAAAGGCGAGTAGAGAAAATACGTGATTGAAGAGAAGATATGGTAAATCGGAAGAGGAAGTAGATAACAATGGGAGAGAGAGAAGAGGAACAGGTATGAGTGGGAGGAAAAAAAGGAGCGATAATTAAAATTATGTGAGGGAGAAGACAGTGAGAGGGGGGGAAGAGCGCGATAGGGACAGCGGATAGGGTACACAAAGCAGCCGAGGGGGGGGTAAAAGAAACAAGATGCATTACAGGGGTGGGAGGTGAGAGAATACACGGAGAGAGCACCGAGAGTGGATTCTTGGGAGGAAGGGGGATGGAAGATGACCGGAGCTGGTGAGAGTATTGGGGAAAAGGAGGCAAGGAGGGACTGACTGCGGGGGATAACAGAGATAGTGGGAAGGTGGAGACGATAAGGAGAGGAGAAAAATTGGGGCAGAGGAGGGGGGGGGGAATGAAAGGATAGGGACATGACATGAATAGAGGGCGGGCAGGAGGAGAGATTGAATTGAGAAGGAAGAGTAAGATAAATTGAGAAAGGAGGACATAGCAGGAAGGTAAATCGGGGGATGGGGGAGCAGAAGAGAGGTGAACTGGGATGGAAAATTGTAGGAGGAGAGGGTCGAAAGATCGTCGTACAACAGATGTAGACAGAGAAGGGAGGGGAAGTGTGTAGAAATAATCGCGGGAGGGCGTAAAGAAGCAGAGGACGATGATGAATTCATAAAATTTGAGGAAGCAGGAGGGGTAAGGGGAAAGGAATAGGGGGAGAAGGGAAGAAAAATAACTTAAAGGAGCAGGGGGAGAATAAGGGGGAAGGGGGAGAGGAGATGTGCATGAAGGAGATAGGGAGAGAGGGGCATAAGAGGATAGAGCAGACAAGGGGATGTAGATAATGAAGGAGGAAGAGAGGAGGCGTAGAGGATTAAGAGGGAATGCGGAGAAGGAAGGGAAAGGATTGAAGTGAAAAGGAAGGATAGGGAAGAACATAGCACCCACTAGCAGTGCTGGATTGAAAAGAACAGAGACAGGTGAAATATTGGGGGGATGAGGCAGAGGGGAATGGACGAAAAGGAAAAGATTGGACAGTCTCAAGAGGAGAATGAGGGGGAAGTAGAGAAGGATGGGAGCATGGAGGATAGGAGCAGACGAAATGAATAAAGGAAGGGGGGGGGCAAGGGGAAGGGAGGAAGGGATGATTTAAGGAGAGGAGATTAATAGGAGGAAAGAGAAGAAGATAGGGAGGGGAAGAGGATAAAGGTAGGAAGGAGGATAAGGAATGTTTGGAGGAGAGGGGGGTAGAGGTGGAGATTGGGAAGAAAGAATAAAGGGGTATTTATGGGAGAATAGGGACAAGAGTGGGTGAGGGGTAGGACAATATAGATGGATAGAAATAGGGGGATGATAAGAAGAGGAGGAAAAACAAAGAGAGGACTCAGGAGGTGGGTAGAGGGAAGTGAAGCGGGGGTAAGAATAGGAGGGAGGTAGAGTTATACGGAGGAAAGAATAGGAGTAGATTATAAAACAGGGGACGCAAAGGGAGGAGGAAGGACCAGAAGGACAGAGACGATGACTGGGCAGGGAATTGTGTAGGGGAATGTGGTGATATAGTTGAACAATACAGAATGAGGCTTAAGATGCGGATTGTAAGACAAACAGATGTCGAGGGAGGAGGAAGGATAGAGGGATAGGAAAACTAGGGGGAGAGGAAAAGAGGGATTAGAGAGTAGGGGAACGGAGAATTAGGCAGGAGGGAGATAGAAAAAAAAAAAATGTAGGACGGGGGAAGATAGAGGGGCAGAAGAGAGGACAAGGGAAAGAGAAAGGGGATATGGGAAGAGAGGGAGGGAAATTAGCAAAAAAGATAGTGGCGAGCAGATGGAGGTGAGGATAAGCAGGGAAGGGAGATACGGGGAGAAGGAGGAGTAGGTTGAAGAGAAGCATGAAGGAGAGGAGTAGCGAGAGAGGGTGGGTGAATGAAAGGAGATGAGAAACAAAGTAGAAGGAAAGAGAAAGGATTCAAGGGAAGAGAATCAGAGGGGGGAGGGGAATTTAAGAAAGAGGGAGAAAGGGGGAGGTGGGAGGTAAAGGGAGGTTTGAATAAGAAGGGCAGGAGGGAATAGGGGATAGAGGGGGGAGATGAGACAAAAAGTGAGAGAGAGAGGAATAGAGGAAAGCAGGAAGTCAGACGAATCAACGGGGATGAGGGAAGGAGAGAAAGGGAATGGAGAACAGGAGAAATTAGAGAGGAGGTGGAGTATATAAATAGAAGGAAGGGGTAAGAAAATGACGGAGGGGGAGGAGAAGGGAGGATATGGGCATGATTAATGGGGGTAAAGGGGGGAATGAGGAGGACAGAAGAAGAATTCGGGAGAAAAACGAAGAAAGGGCAAAGGCAGTAAATTGAGAGAGGAAATGGTGGAATGGGCGAGAAATTTTAGGGGGGAGGAAAGAAAAGGACGAAGGAAAAATGGACATCGGAGAAGTATAAAAGATACAGGGTAGAGAGACAGGGGGAAGCGAAGATTTGAGGCAGATGAATCGAGAAATTGAAAGGACTAGGAGGATTCAAGGGAGATAGGGGGCGGGGAGGAGGATTGGGGAATAACGAGGAAGGGGAAGGAAGGATGAAAAAAGAGAGATTAAGCGAGAAGTTGGGGATTATAGGGAAGATAAGAGTTCCGAGCTAAGATGTAAAGATAGGGGGGAAGCACAGCACGAGGAAAATTTTACGGATGGAGAGACGGAAAGCAACAGGGAAAAGGAAGATTAAGGAAGGCGAGGGCGCAAACGAGGCGACTGTACACAAAGAGCCCGGGATGAGGACATGTGGGAGATGGGGGAGGTGTGACAGAAATGAGAGATGCTCGAGAATAAGGAAGAGAAAGGGAAGATGGGCAAGGGAAAGGAGAGGATGGGACAACGGAAGAAAGAATGGAAGGCGAGGATAGAAAGCGTTGATGAGATTTGGGAAAACAGAGAAGATGATGGGAGAGAGCGCAGGGGAAATTCAGCGACATGGAAACGGATTTAAATAGAGACAATCGAGAAGATTGAGGGAGGGAGAGTGAAGATAAGAGGGCGGAGAGACGAAGAGAGAGGAAAAGGAGGAAAGGGGAACGCCAGCAGATTGAAGAGAGGGAGGGGGATATAGAAGGAAGGGGAATGACAAGAGAGAGGGCAACGGAGCGTAAGTCAGAGAAGACAAAACAGGAGGAACGAAAACAAGGACAAGGGTAAAAAAATACATTTTTTTTTAGGGAGGTGAAGGGGGATGGACGAGGGATGTGGATGAATGGGGAGAATATGGAGAAATGGGGGAGTAGGGCGAAGGATAAAGAGAGAATGGGAAGGTTGGAGGGAGGAGGCGAAAGCATAATATGGAGAGAGAAGGAAAACGGGAGGAATGGAGGGGAGATGGGAGAAGGAAAAGGATGAAATGGATTCGGGATGAGGAGGATAAGAGGAGAAGGAAAGGGCAGAAAAGAAAGATATGGAAGAGGAGTAAAACGGAATGATGAATACTAGAAGACGAGAGAAGGGGATTATTAAGAGGGAGAAGGGAAAAATATTGAGGAAATGGGGTAGAGAGGGGCAAGAGAAAGGAAGACAGGAGAGAAAGGGGGAGAGAAGAATATTGTAATGTGAGTTAAGATAATGGGAGAAAAAGAAAGGATAAGGAAGAAGGAGGAAGGAAGGAGTAGAGATGGTAGACAGGAACGAAGGGAAAGAGAAGGAAGATGTTATTGGGTACAAGGAACAAAAACGAAAGAGCAGGGGGATAAAAGGAAGCGAAATAAAAAATGAAGAGAGAAAAGTTAGAAAAGGGTGAAAGGAAGGAGGGATGAGGGCTAGAGGACGGGGGACGTTAAGATAAAGAAAAGGGAGAGGAGGGAGTTGGGAAGATGGAGGGGATGGAGCATAAAGGGGAAACGTGAAGCGAGAAAAGGGATTGGATCAAAAGGCAAAAACGAAGAGACAAGGAGGGGAGAGGAGAAAGGGAGATAGAGAAAGATTGGAAGGGAGAAGCAGGGAAAGAGAGGAAAGAGAAATTGAGAGGATTTGGCAATGAAGTAGAAAAAGGGAAGGGGGTTAGGGAGTAAGGAAGGTGAGGCAGCGAGAAAGAGGAAATAGCAAACAAAAGAACCGGGGAAGGGAGGTGGAAGTTAAATCTGGAGAATAGGAGAAATAGGGGCGGAAAGGGGAAATGAAATTTCAATCTAGAAAGGGAGGGAGAGGAAGAAATTAAGGAGACGAAGGAAAGGATAATAGGAGAGACTGGTAAGTGAATTTTTAAATGGAGGAGGGAGGAGCAGATGAAATGAGGGGAGGAATTAGGGGCAGGGGGAAAAAAGGGAGGGGAGACAAAGATGAATAGGTGAGAAAAGAAAGGGGAAAAGAAGAAAAGGGAGGGAAAATAGGGAAGGGAGATAGGGGGGGCAGGAGGCAGATGATGGATTAAGATGGAATAGAGGGGAGAAACGGAGGAATAGAGAGAAGAATAAATAGTATGAGATAGAAGGAGCGAAGTGGTACCAATTCTAGGGGAGGGGAGTAAGGGCGAAGGAAGAAACGGAGTGGAGAAAGAGGGGATCGGCGAGATAAGATTAGAGAGAGGGAGAGCGGAAGAAGAATTGGGACGAAGAAAGAAAGGATAGATGAGGGAAAGAAAAAGCAAAATGATGGAGGAAAACTATGTGGAGGACGCAGAATAAGGAAGGAATATGAAGACGGGATGAAACTGACATGAAGATAGAAAGGGAAGGACGAAGCGGTAATACAGTTAGAGAAATGGGATGAAAGGAGGAGAGATAAGAAAGGGAGGAATAAAAGAGTGGGGAGGGAAAGGAAACAGACAAAAGGGAGGAGACGAGGATAACAAGGAAACAGAGATAAGAAAAGGAGACGCAGAAGGAGAGGATAAAAACAAAAAAGGAAAAAAGGTGGAGAAGGGGGAAGAAAAAGAAATATACAGGATATTAACACAGACTGGGGGTAAGGGCGATGATTTTAAAGGAGATAGCTAGGAAAAGAGATTGAGGCGGAAGAGGAAAAGGAAGGGAAGATTGAGAGGGAAGTAAAAGTAGAGAAAGAAAAGATAACGAGGCGCAAAAACGTTTCACAGGATACAAGTTGAGCAGGATAATCGAGATGGGGAAGGAGGCGAAGATGAGATAGGGCGGAATTTTGGACATGAAAAAAAAAAGGGATGAAAGACGAAGAAGAAGGAGGAAAGGGGGGAGGTGAGATATGAGGAAAAAAGCGATCAGTAAAGGGAGGCAGGATGAAGAGGGGTGGGGAGGAAAGGAAAAGTGATGGAGATTATTGATAGAATGGACGTAGGAAAGAACAAGAGGGAGACTAGCAGGAAGGGGCCAGGAAAGTAAAGGGGGGAAGAGAAAAAATGAAGGAGGGAGGGAATTTAGAAAAGCATAGGAAGAGCAGGGCAATAATGGGGGGGGGGAAGAATAGATGAAGAAGGATTGGGAACGAAGGGTGAGGGGGGACAGGGAATAAAAAGAGAAATAAGAGGGAAAAGAGACAGGAGGTGAAGAAGCATAGGGGATGGGAAGGAAATTGACAGAGGGAAGCGAGACAAAGGATGAAGAGGAGAATGGGTAATAGGGCGAAAGGTAGAAGAAAAGGAGGAAACTTGAACATAGGAAAGGGATATAATGAAGTAAAGAAAAGAAATTTCCCGCAAAAGGCTGGACTTGGAGGGGGAAGGAGGAATAGGAAAAAGGGAGCAAGAAGGATTAATAGAGGGGGGGGAAAGGACTTGGAAGGAAATAGAGGGAGGAGAATTGAGGATAGATAAGGGAGGAAGTGGTGGAGGCTCGAAGAGAGAAAGGGCAGAGGGGGGGAGGGAACACGAAAAAAAATCAAAATTGAAACACAGGGAAAGAAAGAACAGGGGAAAGGCGAGAATATTTTGAACAGCATCGAGAGGAGAAGGAAATTGAAGAAGAAGGACTTATGAAACAAGAAGGAACCAAGAAAATAATGAAGGAGAAGAATGGATAGAGGATGGGAGCAAGGAAAGGCAGAGGGAAGAGGGGACGGAAGAGATGAGGAGGAGAGGTTAAGGTCGAAATAGGGGGGGACGGGGCTTGGCGGTGCGGGACAATAGAGAGGGAGAAAATCACTGATTGGGATACGGAGAATAAAAGGATAGAGGAGAAACTAGTGGGAAAGAGGAGGAGAGGTGGATAGGAACGGGGGATATTTAAGAAATGATCATAGTGAGGTATATAAAAGTGACGAAAATGAAGGAAACTAAAATAGGGGAGGGCAAAGGAGAGAACATTGGGAGCAGGAGAAAGACGGTGGAGGGCGAGGGAGAAGGAGACAGGAGGGGCAGAGAGCAGAGGGGGCAGAAGATAGGGAAGTGGGATGGGCGAAGGATGGGAGTTAGAAAGATTGAATGTAAAGAAAAAGGTGAGGAGGAGAAAACGTAGGGGAAAAGAAAAGATACAGGAGAACAACAGGGATAAAGATTTACGGAGCGGGAGGAAGAATAAAGAGAGAGAGCGGATATAGGAGACAGGAACTGGGCATTAAAGGAGAGAACAGCAACGTGAGTTAGGAAAAAACGGAGAAAGAGATAGGGGATCAAGGTTCAGTGAGAGAGAGAAGTATGGAAAGGAAAGATGATGAGAGAAGTCGATTGAGGGGAACAGGCAGCACGAAAACAAGAGGGAAGGGGGAAAGGGGGGAGGAAACGAGGGACGAAAAAAAGGAGATCAGCAGAATGGGATGAGAGAGAAGAACGATGGGACTGGAGACCAGAGATAGGGAGGGCAAATTAGGAGGAGGGAGAATTTAGCGAAGGGGAGTGCTGGACAATAAAGAGCATATGGGGAAAAAAGTTGGTAAGACCAACAAAAAATAGAATTAGAGGAGGAAAAGTTAGAACAAGAAGAGAGACATCAAAGGACTATACAACACGCGGGGGGAGGATATAGTGAAAGCGGAAAGGGAGCATAAATAGAGAAAGGGAGGAATAAGAGATAGAGGGGAAGGGAGATAATTGGAAGGACAATGGAAACAGGGAATAGGCGGAGGGATCATGTGAAGAAGTTTGCAGAGGAGGGGGAATAAAAGAGGGGGGGAATTGATTTTACTTGTGTTCAAAGGTTTTTCAAAAGATCCTATAAGCTTTCACTAAAGCCTTTTATAACCTGCTTTCATAAAAATTAACTCAATATATAATCTGTTAAGAAAAACACAAAAAATCCTCCCTCAAAAGTACCTCAGCTTAAACTGGATGATAAGCTAATTGTGGAAGAGCTTATAGACCTACTAGCTTGTCTTTTTGACAAGCTAGAGCTTGTAGACTCTTTTATTTTCCTTGTTTTGAGCAATGGATTGGTAAGTTTTCTTATTTTTCCATTTTTTGCATTTTACTGTAGCATTGCTTATTGTCTGCTTATTTTAGCTTATTACTGCTTATTTGTGTTGGTTAATGCTTTTTATGCTTGTCTTATAGTTTTTTAGCTCTTAGTTTAAGTTTTTAGCTTTAAAATGCCTTATTTAGTTACAAACTGCTTAAATCCACTTTGCTTATTTAGTGCTTTTAAGTGCTTATTTTCTGATGAGATTTGCTTATTTATGCCTTTTATGTTTATGTGTTCATCTATTTTCAACAACCAAGCCTTAAATCACCTTTAATCAGTTTTAAAAAGGACCTTTAAAACTTAAAGGGGTGTTTGGGTTAAGGGTACAAAACGGGTCATATTGGTTTAAAATACTTTGGGTCACTGGGCTTTCTTTTGCAAGATATTTTTAAGTATGTTTAATCTATTTTTAGAGTTGTTTAAGTCAAAAAGTTTATTTTTGAGTTTTTATAAGTGGTCTTTGAAAATTGTGTGACAAAAACAGTTTTAAGAGCTTATTTCCATAAGGCTTTTAAATCTAGATTTTGTTTCTTGTTTTAGTGTCATTTTTATGTCCTAATGCAGTATTAAATTTTTCATTTAGTGTATCCTTGTTATGTCAAAATCTGTCCACTCTTCTTAAGCTCATTTTTAGTTTCAAAAAGCCATTTTTTTTACTTTAGATTACCAGATAGTAAAAGTTGTTTGTAGCTTATGAAAATGTGCGCACAAGCTCATTAGGAGCCACACTCCATCTGTTTAAACTAGCCTTTCAATTTTGAGCTTATTTGTTTGCTTATTTATAAGCCTGCACTAAGTTTTTTTTAAAGCCAAAAAAATTGCCCAGATGCAAACAACCTCTTTTCCTTAGCCTTTTTCCAACTTATTTGCTTTTCAAATTATTTTGTTTTTGCATTTTTAGAAAGCCCCTAGGACACCCTTTAAGCTCCTATAAGACATTAAGACCCTAAGCCCCTATAATAGCTTGAAAATTAAGCCCAAAGAGGCCCTTTTGACTGTTTGTATGCAGCTTAGGCCCCTTAGCTTATTTTGCTTATTTTGGCTTCTCTGTCTGTTCCTAGTAGTTTATTTTTATGCCTTTTGCTTATTAGGTGTAGGCCCTTAGGATCCTTTGTTTATTTTCCATTTTCCTAGCTTATTTTCCCCTTTTAGTGCATTGCAATTTAGTTTTTCTTTAGTGTAGTGCAAAAGTTAAGTCTGCCTTTGTCACTTATTGTTGCTTTTCTGCCTGTCCCTTTGTGCTTATTTCTTGTTAGCTTACTTATTAGATTAAGCTTAGCTTTTGTGTTTGCTTATTTGACCTTTCCTCAGCTTATTTTGCCCCTAGTTAGCATAACAGTTAAGCACTCTTTTAGTCTTAGTGTAAATTAGCAAACTACCACTTTTCTTTGCTTATTTGTGATTTTGGTTAGTTAGTTTTGCTTAATTTAGGTATTTAGCTGCTTATTAGGTTTACTGCTTTAGAATTTTAGCTTATTTGATTGCTTATTTGAGTTAAAATCTAGCCAAACAATTAGTTTTTTTTACTTAGAGTAAATTAAGCATTTCTCCCCTTTTTCAGCTTATTTCTTGCTTATTTGTTAGTTATAAAATTTTTTGTCTTTTTTAAAGTTGCTTATTTTCATCTTATCTAAAAAGTTGTAAAAAAATGAAAAACAAAAACGTTGGGATTAGGGGAAGCCCCAAGTGAGCAGGGCTCGAACTTGGGACCTCAACCCCAATCAACCAACATTTATAACACTCACTACCGGTATGCTACAATAGCTCATCCGGTAGTGAGTTGCAAAATTAATTATATAAGGGCCATTTAGCCCATTAAGCCCATAAGCTGTTTTCAGCTTATTTTGGCTTATTTATAAGCCCACTTTTCTAGCTTTTATTTTTCCTAAATCCAGTACACTTTAAACTACTTTTCTGTATTTTTTGGGATTTTTCCCATTTTGTTTACTATTTTTTATCATTTATTTTCTTTAAAACTGTTTTTTAATTATTAAAAATTAAATAAAAATAAAAAAATATAATTCTTTTTTAGAAAATTTTCTTTTGTCATATTACACTTACGAAAAATAGAAAAACTTTCGTATGGTCATTTTTGCAAAATTTCGTTTTTTAAAGAGCGGGATTCGTTCCCGTGCTCGTTTTTCGTATTTTCTAGCTCAATTTAACTCCGTTTTCGTTCTAGTTTTCTTTAATCTCACTTTTTAGTCAATTAGAGTTTATCAAAAGTAAAAAAATCATTTTAGGTTAATTTTTGAAAATTTAGGGTTTTTAGGTTACGTTTTTAGATTCCCGTTTACATTTGTAGTTTAAATTTGTGTGCCTTTCTTATTTTTAGTGTAGATTGCTTTATTTTTCCCGTAAATTTAGAAATCCAATCCAAATATTGTTCTATTCAATCATCAAATGTCAATCCAACTCTCGACTGTCCAATTCACTCTTCGTTGGGGATAAACGACCCGGGAATATTCTATACTACTTCCGGTTTCATTGATTTTGTTGATTTTGATCCTTGTAAGTATATTTATAAGTATTATATATTTATATATATTTTATAAAGGGTTGAATTTAACAAATCAGTGGCATCATTTAACTTTTGGTACTCAATGCATACACGCTATCCTGTAATCAATCGAGTAGGTATCAATTCATTGTCATCATTTGCAATCACGGTTATACCACCTTTCTTGGGCACACAATGGACGGGGCTAACCCACGGGCTATCGGAGATGGGATAAATTAATCCGGCTTCAAGAAGTTTTATAACTTCTTTCTTGATAACCTCGTGAATTTTTGGGTTAACCCGTCTTTGATGTTGCACCGCGGGTTTAACATTATCTTCCATCAAAATCTTATGAGTACAAAACTTAGGATCTATTCCATTAATATCCGACATCTTCCAAGCTATGGCACGCTTATGTGATCTAAGAACCTTAAGAAGAGCGGTCTTGTCCTCATCTTTTAAGTCTTTAGTGATTATGACGGGTAATTTATCGGTACCCTCCGAAAACGCGTACTCAAGATGAGGAGGTATGTCTTTGAGCTCAAGCTCGGGGAGTTCATCACTAGAAGGTTCAACGGTCTTAAGTTCCTTAAATTTTTGTTCTTCCGAAGGGAGGGTGGAAGTTGGGTCAGAATTAAGCAATCTTTTAAGGGTGAGAATGTATTCTTTTGGATCGAAGTCGGCATCATCAATTCCCGGTGGAATTGATTCGCTAGTAAGACAAGCTTCGATTTCTTCCAAAATGAAGTCACCTCCCTCAAAAGGAGTGAGAGAGGTGGGAGAAGTAGAAAGGATTGGTTCCAAAGTTGGGGTGGGATTGCCACTCTTGGAAATGTTCGAAAATCCAAGTACTTCTTGAGCAAACTCCTCACATGCTACATCAATAACATCGACTCAGTTAACCGA
The DNA here is from genome assembly GCA_026074375.1 of Tanacetum coccineum. Lineage (NCBI taxonomy): Eukaryota > Viridiplantae > Streptophyta > Magnoliopsida > Asterales > Asteraceae > Tanacetum > Tanacetum coccineum. The sequence continues at coordinate 50,179 of BQNB010027738.1, forward strand.
TTTAATAGTATTGTAGGAGAATGTCTTAGTATCACCAACTTTGAATGTTATGGATTGGTCATCATGTCGAAGGGTCATTTGTTCACCGTGAACATCGATTAAAGCTCGTGCCGTCCTCAAGAAAGGTCTCCCGAGAATCAAAGGAACCCAAGGATCGGCAATATAATCAACGACAACGAAGTCGGCTGGAAATAGAAATGTTCCAACTTTCACGAAAACATCCTCGGCTATGCCGGTTGGAGTGGAAATCGTTCGGTCGGCAAGTTCAAGTATCATTCGGGTTTTGGTCAAATTCGGGAGATTTAGCTTTTCCCATACGGAAAGAGGCATTAGGTTGATGCTTGCACCGAGATCGGCCAAGGCTAAGCATTCATCCATCTCCGGAAAATCACACGGTATAAGAAATCTACCGGGGTCTCCAAGTTTTTTAGGAAACTTTTTAAGGATAACCGCCGAGCAATTCTCATTCACCTGTGTCTTGATTAAGTCAATTATCTTATCTTTGTTATTGAGAAGCTTCCTAAACATTGGTGCAAATTTGGGCATGTGAAGGAGAGCATCCGCGAAGCTTAGCTCGAAGTGGAGATTCCTAAACATTTCAATAAATTTCAAAGCTAAACGATCGTCTTTTTCATAAAGCTTCTCCTTATTAATCCTTGAAGGATAAGGTATAGTCGGTTTAGTCTTTGGAGCAACAACGGGTTCATCATTTTGGGTTTGGACCTCCGGAGGTTGGATGTTTTCGGTGATTGGGTGCACCGTATCCTTTGTCACCTCGGGTTCGTGTTCCACCACCTTAGGAAGAGAAGAAGGCAGAGGTGGAACTCGAGGCCCATCATAAGAAACTTCACTTTGGGTGGTGATGGCTTTCATATCACCTCTCGGGTTAGCAACGGTGTCGCTAGGAAGAGAACCTGAGCCCGAAGTAGAGGCGGAATTGGTATTCATGAATTTGGTAAGCATGTCCGTTAAATTGGTCAGTTGGTTTTGCATGTTTTGGTTTTGTTCTTGCATATTTTTCATAACCGCATCATTAGCCTTGATGTAGTTTTGAAAGTCATCCTTTAACACACCTTGTGTTTGAGGAGCCGGAGCTTGGTAAGCCGGAGCTTAGTAAGCCGGGGGTTGATAAATTGGACTTTGGTTGTAATTATACCCCCGGTTTTGATTGTAACGGTTTTGATTATTTCTTTGATTGTTTTGATTGTTATGAACGGGAGGAAAACCGGGAGGTCGAATTTGATTTTCAACCATCGGAGGACGGTAACCGGTATTTCGTTGGTTGTAGTTAACTACGGCGGCTTGTGAAACGTATTCTTGAATATTGTCACGATAAGTGTTGCCATCGGTGGCGGGACAATTACGGTAAGAATGAGCACCACCGCAAGTTACACAACTTTCCTCGACCGCTTTTACGGTAGCGAGAGCTTGGGATTGGTTTTTCTTATCGAGAAGCAAGGCTCTCACCATATCTTTAAGTTCGGCAACATCGGGTGAAACACCGGGGGTAGAAGAGCTCGTACTCACTTTGGAAACAATCGCTTTGCTTCGTGAATAACGAACTTTGGATTTGCTCTCGATGATGGCTAAGCAATCTCGAGGCATTTTGTCCAAAAAATTACCACCCGCGGCGGAATTCAACGAATCTTGATCATTAGAGTTCAAAGCATTGTAGAAAGTATCGAGTTGATGTAATTCCGAGAAACCATGATGTGGGCATGCACGAAGGAGATCCTTGAATCGGTCCCATGCCTCACTAAAAGATTCATCAAAACGTTGTCGGAAATTGGTGATTTCATTTCGAAGGTTGGTTGTTTTGGAGGGAGGGAAAAATTGGTTGATAAACTTTGAAACAAGATCATCCCAAGTAAGAATCGATCGAGGGGGTTCTTTTTCGAGCCAAATCCGGGCGGCCCCCTCGAGGGAAAATGGAAAAAGCATAAGCTTAATCGACGTATTCGGAACGTTTGGGAACTTCAACGTAGAAGTGATCTTGTTGAAATATCGAATGTGAGCATGAGGATCTTCTTTATCAAGTCCGCAAAATGGTTTATTTTGCACAAGAGTGAGCAAACCATGTTTAAGCTCAAAGTTGTCCGCGGTGATCGCGGGAACAACGATTGCATCCTCGTAACCCTCGGTGGGTGCTTGGAGCAATTGTGCCATAGTACGTTGATCGGCCATCGTAACTACGAGAGGAGCTTGATTTTCAATAGGTTCTTCAAGATTAAATGGTTCAATATTCGGTGGGACTTGTTGTTGAGGACGGTTACGGGTTTGAGAACGAGTGCGCATGCACTAATTATGAATAAAACACAATATTTTTGGTAATCGGAAGTTAAAAGTCCACGGTAGCTCTTTAAATTACGCACAAGAGAGCGGAAGGAATTAGCACGCCGAAGCGATTTAAAAGCGTTCTTCCTTTTTGGGCGATGTTCCTTGGATCAAGCCCTCCTTATACCCCCCTTATAGTTTGTAATTCAAAGGTGAGCCGATTATAACGATTAACAACACGATTTGTTTTGTTGGTTTTTGATTTTTTTTGGCATTTTTGATTACTTGGTAATAGAAAAAAAATATTCACAAATGAAAGCGATAACTTCACGGGGAAGGGTCTTCAAACACCAATCTTCAAACGTAACGTGATAATCGCACACACCGTCCCCGGCAGCGGCGCCAAAAATTAACTTTAAGAATTCTTACTATATATATAATATAAATATAAATATATAATAAGTAGTCCCAAAATATCAATAATAAGAATTCCAAGAGGCTTTTTAAAAGTAAAATTGCTTTTACCCAAAGCAAACTCCAAAAAAAACCTTCCCAGTCGTTTCCCGCCGAGGTGCCAATTTGAAAATCGGTTATGTTTGTGATCGCGCGTTTGAATGGTCAATATTTGATTTTGGATTCTATTTCTACTAATAATATGCTCAAACAAGTAAAGGCACGCTAAAAACGAAAGCAATTAAAGATTTAAACCTAAAAACGATAACGGGAATCAAAACCCGTTCTTTAAAAACCCAAATCCTAAAATTTTAACCCTACAAATGAAAATTTAATTTTTATAAATCCTAAATGATAAAAGAAAATTAAAAAAAAGAATTATATTTTTTTGACTTTTATATTATTTATTATGAATTAAAAACAGTTTTAATCTAAATAAAATATTAAAAATATTAAACTACGTTATAAAAATCTAAAAAAATCACAAAAAGTACTTAAGAGTAAGCTAAACCTAGGAAAAATAAAACGAGTTCTACAGCTTATTGAAATAAGCTAGAAATAAGCAAAAATGGGCTGATAAGCTAAAATGACTAAAAAGGTGTTATATATTTAATTATGCAAAGGATAACCAGAAAAGTCCCAAGGGCATGTTGTAGTGGAGGTGTGTGTTAAAAACGGGGTTGAGGTTGTGGAGGTCACGGGTTCGAGCCTTGCTCACCCATGACTTCCTAATTTCCCTCTTTTTTTATTTTTGAAAATTTCTTTTTGAAAAAGCTTAATAACTTAAAAATAAGCAACTTTTGTGAAATGACTTTTTATAAAAGCTTATGATAAGCCAGAAATAAGCACTTAAAAGTGACAGATTTGGCTTTTTAATACTAAGTGACCAAAAGGGCTAACTGTTTGCTTTTTTAGACAAAATAAGCATTTAAGAAAACAGATAAGCTAAAAACAAATGATTACAAAATCCTAATAAGCACTAATGAACAAAAATAAGCTAAAAATATGAGCTAAAACTAAGCTTAAATGACAGAATTACCTAAAAGGCTTTTTAACTTAAATTCTAAACTAAAAATGCTATTAAAAGACTAGGAATTTTTAAGCTTTGAAACCACACTTGCAGCCCTATTGTAAACTAATCAAATAAGCTCTAAAGCCAAAATTAAGCTTCAACAGATTAATATTAGGCACTAAACTACTTGCACACCCAATTTCAAAAGCTAAATCTTAACTAACACTAATTATTTGAGCGAAAAAAGTGGATTTAAAACTTTTTTGAAACTAAGTACACTTAACCAAATACTTGACAGTTTGTGACTAAAACTTCAACAACATATGCAGACCTAGTGCATTAGTCTCTACACCATTTTTAAGACTTGAAAGACACAAAAACTTACTAAAAAGACACAGCTTAGAAAAGCCAATCAAATAAGCTAAAAAAAAGAACTTAAGTCACACAGATTCACACACGGTTTTATAAAAGTCATAAAATTGAATTTTAGGACTTGTGAACTTATGAAACTGACATTAATCTCTTCTTTTAAGCTAATCAAACTTAGTTTTAAGAACCAAACTGGTTTTGACCCTTTTTGACTTCACAAGATCAGTTAAACCAAACACCCCTTAAAACTATTTTTCAACATTTTTTAAACTGATTAAGGTAATTTTAAGAAGATTTTAATAAGAATTAAGCACTAAATAAGTGTGTACACACAATAACGCAATTTAAAGCTAAACTAGGCAGATTGCATGAAAAGCTTAACCAAATGAGTTCTAAACTAAAAATAAAGCAACATAAGCATTATAAAGACTGAATAAGCAAATATAAAGCATAATAATCACATAAGAAGCAGTAAATAAGCAATAAGCAGTTTAAGCTAAAATATTGAAAATAGAGAACTTACAAAGCTCTTGCTCTAAACAGGGCAAATAAGCTTACAATAAGCTGATCTACAAGCTCTAGCTGTCAAAGACAAGCTAGTGAAACCCATAAGCCCATCCAGGTTTGGCTTCTCATCCATTTTTAGCCTTTTTGGTGATTTTTGGTAAAAGACTTAAAAACTATAAGTTATGGAAAAACTTATAGTGCTTAAGTTAACAACTTATGTATGAGTTAAAAAGAACTTTTGTGAGCTTATAAAACGTTTTTAAAACACAAAGTACATTAACTTAAAAATAGAATTTTCACAAACACATGAATTTCATTAAACTTAAAATTGTTTATTGTGTTAGGATGGGGAATTTGACTGGAGTACAAAGTTTAAAAAAAAAAGCAATTTTTTTACAATAAGCTAAATTAAACTATATATAAGCAGAAAATTAAAAAAACTCGATGCCTGTGAAAGCTTACAAATGAGCCTATTAAATAAAGAAACATAAGATTCTTGGCCTTTGAAGTGGTTTTCTTCTATGAGACATTCGTGAGGTGTGTTTGTTGTGTGAGAGTAGTCAAGAAGTCATCCTAGCCATCAATCTTGAGTGTTCACCAAGCCTATTCATCCAAACCATCAATTTCTTGTCTTTATTCTTGGACGAATGGGAGTTTAGAGGATTGTCAACATGGCATTTGGTGTTTTATGGGGGTGGGGTTTTGATAGATAGGTGAATTGTTTTGTTGTGGGGTGAGAAACGATTTTGTTTGTGATGTGCAGGTTAGCAGAACTACAGTCAAATTGTTTATTGAATATGATAAACAGTGTTTGGCAGGGAATGGGCATATTGTTTGAATATTTACAACTTGGCACTTTAACGTTGCTTAGTTTGATTGAATAGAAGGTCCTAGTGGTGTAATGGAATACAGGGATTGGGAGCTTTGGCCCCTAAGTTGTATGTTTAATGTTGCATGTATGGTCCTTTTGGGACCTGTGTGAAACAAACTTAACAAGCCGTAATGCGGCTGATAAGTTTGTGGTAATGTAATGGGCCCTACTTGGCTGATTTGGTTAAGATAATGCAATGGGCCCATTTTCTTGTATTGGTCTTCAATATAATACCTTAATGGGCTGACCCGTCCATTAAGAGAAGGTACGTGAGTGCCCCTTTAAAGATATTTCTTCGTTTAAGTTACGATCGTGTTTTTTACTAATAAATGTTTTATAAACGTTTTACCTTATAAATATGAGTTTCACAAAACCAATTAGATGGTGAGTAGCTATATAGAATTATAAATGGTAGTAGTTGATATAAAAATTCTTATACATAAAACGGCCTATAATAATTAGGTTTGCATTCGCGTTTATCTACCTATTTCAGTGATATAATCTGATATTCATTACTCAAATGATTCAGTGAGCCCCACCATTTTACATTTTAATGATTTTTACAAGTTTTGGGGTGAGAAACATATGCATGTTTTACAATTGGACGTAAGTGGACATTTCACATTACGATTACGTGTTTGCATAAGTAGCGATAACCCATCTGAGCCCATTATCATGAACTGTCAATTACTATTGTGAGCGCGAATGTTATAAATAGATCTATTTGTGATTGACATCCCCGTTCGGGTGAGTCATGCTCACTGTGCCGGTTTGTCAGACAACGAATGTATACCATGTCGGACATAGGATGTTGCGGGTTAGAACATCATCACAGGCAATGTTGGCAATTTATATTGCATTTCATATTAAGGTCATCTAAAACTCCTAATATCTTTACATCTATGATTTTATGCATATATAAGTTCTATGTAGCAAATCACCATTTAGGATGCTTAATAAAATGTAAAATGGACTTTTACTTGTGATCATGGTTTTATACATTTTACATATGTTATAGGGTTGTTATTATCATGTTATGATGGAAGTATAAAGATTGTACATTTGTGGTTTATGTATAAAAGTATATATATATAAACTAATAAATCAAAAGTTCACATAATAAGTTTATGATTAAAAGTAATGAGAGGACTTGTTATCTTGGACAATATTGGACAAAATATGGAATAAAGGACTTTAAATATGTAAGACATGTGATAATAAGTATTGTAATGGACTAGTAACAAGGTGGTTAAGCTTAAAAGTGCAAAATCAAGTTTTAAACATGTTTTTATCACAAACTTCAAAACTTTCTGTTTTAGTTCGAAAATAAAGGTATATATTTTATATTATTATAAAATAGTACATCCCATGAGGATTCGAAAAAGGTAAGAAACTCGAAAAACTGATTGATACCGAAGGAGATACGTAATTTACAAGTTATACGATAATAAACGGGTTTATAAAAGAAATTTTATAAAAAAAAGTTACAAAATACTACTGATATATATGGTTGGTTATTTTTCTCAGATCACACATGTTTTTAGGATTCCAAAACAATAAGAATCATAATTTTTTTTATCAATAATGAAGGAGTTATGAATACCACCTTCACCAGAGTTTGTTCCAGAGCCTGTTTATCTGGAGTTTATGCCACCGGAGGACGATATACTCCCAACTAAGG
>BQNB010027739.1:1115-50751 GCA_026074375.1 Tanacetum coccineum
TACTTGTAAGGTGAGGTTAATGAACAATAACAAGTTAATTTCTTACTTCAAGATTGTCATATATTTTGCTTGTGCGAAAAACTATTTGTAGTTATGAATAGTATGCATAGTTTTTGACATTTTATAAGTATATAAATGATTTTCTTAATCATTCTTATACAACACACATCTTTTGTAAAATACTATAAGTTTATAAAAAGAATATAATTATATGTGTGTGTTAGGACAATTCAAGCACAAGCAGAGTTTAAAAATACATTTTCTTTTACTTAAATACTAATTTATTAATATGATATTTTCTTTTGTTTAACCAACCCAAGGTCAAACAAGAAAAGACGATGAAAAGATTTAAACATCTTGTTAGAAACGAGTTAACGTGTTAGAAATATTTTGGTGACGGGTTTTAACGAGTGATCTTATGATAATATTTTCCAACATTCTTGACACACTATTGAACTCTAATTCCTAAGTAGGGTTTGCTACACTCAAATGATCTACAAAGATAGTTTATGAACACTTGTAAATATAGTAATCTAGTCCTATATGCAGTGCACAACAAATTTTGCAACTTATGCAAGGAATCTAACGTAATTCCCTATTAGGCATAATCCAAAAAGTTTTTTTTTTTTTACTATTAAACAAATAAATAGTGTACATAACATGTGCGTATAGATAAATAAGTAGCTCAATTACAAGTGTAGCAATGCCACATATAATAATATATAACAAAAATACCGATACAAGTAAATACACATAATCATCTACATACACATAAGGATATCATCGTCGTTTAAAAAATGTATTAGATATAACTTATGTATACAATAGCTTGATTTTATTTTGAAAACAAAATAGTTCCTCCACAATTTTAAAATTAATCAAGATCAATGTTTCAAGGATAAGTTGACTAGTAATGCTCGACTTGAAGAAAAGGTAAACTACAAGATTTAGTCAAACCGAAACATATAGTTTTGACCACTATGTAGTATTTTGCATTTCTGACTGACTTAAGTTTACAATAAAGACTTGGAAGTATTTTTAAATGAAACTAGACTCAATTATCTTTGAAATGGCGGGTGACACGACTTCTACGGACTTACGGTTGATTTTATATGATTTTTCAAAGTTTACCAAAAACTAACGAAACAAACAGCGGCCCCCATAAAGGTGACGGCCCCCAGATATATTTGGGGGCCGCCCGGACATTTATGGGACCGCCACCAGTGACCCCAAAACACGTTTTTTGTTCAAAATCATTTTGTAATTTAACTGTAGAACATAAGTGGTATGTGCGTAATTACACATACCTTTTACCTAATAATATGACCCTAAACGACAAAAAACGTACCAAAAATACATTGTATTTGTATGTTTTCACTTATATTGTGCAGGAAACGGATATCCGACAAAAGGACGAAAAACAAAGCGAAAAACGACAATACCAGCACGGAATGAAAAGCCTGAAAAGCCAAAGTCAAATTCGAAGCAATAACTAAGAAAATCAAAGTCAAACCGAAAAGACAACGTCAAAACCGAGCCGACACCGAAGATACTTTAATGGGCCACCGAACCCATAATTGGGCCGGACAAGCCCATTAGTATACATATGAAGACAAACGGGCCTAAATGCAAAACAAAGCCCAATCCCAAGCCTTTATAAACCACAAGGACCTCATCCACAATTATACTAATATCATTAAGGGACCATTTCTGCCATCCCCTAAAAGTTATTACCTCAAGGACTGATATTGCAATGATACAATACACGTTTGAGGATCAAAGTTGCCAACTGCCCAAAGTTTTAACACCACATGGACTTAATTTGCAAACAAAACATAAGACTTGAGGGACCAAACCTGTACACACACCAAACTTCACCCCTGACTTGAACTACTGTATATATCTTCTAAATCATTTCCCGCCTAAAACCTGTGCCCATCACTTTTACCTCGTTTCCTGTTCACTCCCCACCAAAACCAACACCACCAGAAAGCACCCACACCCACAGTGGGTTGATGGCCACTGTGGCAATCCCAAATGATTCTATTGGGCAAAGAAATCAAACGGCTTTGATTATTTCAGATGGTGAGCAAGGCAAAAGATTAAAGGTCAATATGGACATTAAGGATCTACACACAACAACAAACACACTTGTGTTTCTGTCTCAGCAAAGAAACACAACAAAGAAGAGGACAAAAGAAAAAGGACAGCCATCCTTTAGTCTTTTAGGGTATACAATAAGGTCGATGATGTAAGCCATTTTCAGGTAGTAAGTAGGGTAGAAGTAGTTTAACTTGTCTTTTTAATACTCTCCAGCTTATTTTTACTTAATTGTACTTTAAATTCCAAGCTTTGTAATTCTCCTTTTAAAAGTTAATACAAATTCAAGTTTTCAAGTTATATTACATTCTGTCTTATAACAGCTAGAGTACTCAGGTCATTTCATGTTCACAAAGTGATTTCTATAAGCTCCTTAAAGCTTATACAAGTTGTGTTATGCATTAAAACTTTTACAAAGTTTTCTTTTATAAGTTACTATTAAGAAAATAAGGATTTCAATTGGAGCATGGTATGCAATGGAAGGCCATGGTATAGAGCCTCATGGGAGGCAATAGGTGTGCTTGTTGCTGCTGAAATTCCAGGCAGAAAAGATAGCCTAAGAACAAAAGCTCTAAATGTTAATTTCCTTAAAAATACATAGCATAGCTTAATTAATCTTATCCCTGCCTTATTGTATCTAAATTCTACTTTTATATTCCCTTTTCATATTATCCTTTGTTATTTGAAGTTCCTGCATTTTTATTATTCTCTTGTTTCATTGTTTTTAGTTAAAACTGCCTTTACATAGCTTGTTACTGCTTATTTTTCTTTAGCTTATTTTAGTGCTATACTTGTCATTTATTATTCCTTGTTGCGTATTTTTAATTTGTTTGATGTTTCAGTAACATTAAAGCAAAGCCTTAAATCACCTAAAACTATTTAAAACTGATATAAGAAACCTTTAAGGTGTTTGTCACAGTGGGTCAAAACGGGTCAAGAATTGTATAAGCCATGGTCACTTTCTTTACTTTTTACAAACTCTTTTTTAAGCTTGGGGAATCTGTTTTCTAAGATTTTTAGATCTTTAAGCTTTGTTTTTAGGTTTTTCTAAATGGTCTTTTTTTAAATCTGTGGTGACAAACATTTTTAAAGTGCCTATTGGATTTTGCTTGTAAACAGGTTTATAAGTATTGTTTTTTATGTCTTATTAGGTGTCTACTAAGTAAGTGTAAAGGACTTTGGTTACTTGTTTTTCTTAAAACATGTCAAGTCTTAGCTTGGTGTTGTTTTAGTCAAAACCTGTCTTTTTCATTCCATAAACCAGATCCTAAAAGTTTTTTTGATCTTTCAAATTTTGACATGAGCTCTCTTAGGTCATACTCCATCTGTTTTTTGCTTGTTTTGAGTTTTTGAACTTGATTAGTAGCTTTATTTTTAAACTTCACTTGTCCTCGTTTAAAACTTGTTGAAAACACTAAACAATTTCCCCTAGTGCGAAACTGTTTTCAAGCCAATTTTTCATTGCTTAGTTATTCTAGACCTTTAAGTTAAGTGCTTTTAGAGGAAGTTCATAAGATATTTTATTAATACCTAGGAACCTCCAAGCCTTAGGAGCCCTCTCGATAGCTTAATTTTAAAGCCAAGAGAGACCCCACTAGGACTGTTGCCTGCCAGTTGGGCTTATAGCTTATTTTGAACTTATGTTTTTTTTCTGTCTGCTTATTTAGTTTATACGTGATGCACTAGCTTATTAAGTATAGGCTTACCCTGTCTTTACCTTTTTTTAGAAAATGCATGCTCAAAATTCATTAAAGTAGCCATTAAGTTTGCTTATATATCAACAAGGAATTAAGTATAGTCTGCTTTAGTAATCTGCTAATTTCCTGCTTATGGCTTATTAGTTTGTGTTAAAATTGCTTTGCCTTAGGCTTATTTAGTGTAATTGATCATCAATGTGCTTGCTATTTCCATTTCCAATTGTTTAAAAGTGCTAAAAATCCAAAAAGAAATAAGCCATATCTAGCTTTAAGTGGTTTCATGTAGCACACTGTCTGTTTATTTTTAATCTTTTCCAGGCACATTGGTTAAATTTTATAAAAAGTGGTTTTTAGTTATATAAGTGCATAATTTGAGTGCTTAACAGAGAGTGTGAAAAAAAAAGAGGTTAAAAAGTACTGTAGCATATGCAAAAAGTTGGACTCGAACCCACACCTCTCGTTCAACAGCAACACTCTTAACATCAGCTTCATTAGCTACATCCTCTCACATTCTATTGCAACATTCATTATTTAAGCTCTCTCTCTCTTTTTAGCTTTATAAGCTGTTACTGCTTATTTCGGCTTATTTATAAGCCAATTTTTCCAGCTTTCATTTTTCTTTGATAAAGCATCTTTCAAACTATTTTCTATATTTTTTTGAGATTTTTCTAAAAACGTTAGTGATTTTTATAAAGTTATTTTCAATTTAAACTTTTTAAATAATAATAAATTAAATAAAAATCTAAAAAATTATTTTTCTTTTTTAGAAAATTTTATTATTTCATATTGCATCTAGGAAAAATAGAAAAACTCTCGTAGTCATTTTTGCAAAATTATCATATCTTCAAGAACGGGATTCGAACCTCTTTTTGTTTCTCATTTTAGAGCTCGTTTTAGCTCCGTTTTAGTCTAGTCTTTTTATTCTCATTTTTAGTCACTAGAGTAGATTAGAAGTAAAAAAATCTTTGGTGGGGATAATTTTATGAATTTATGGTTTTTGACCCCTTGTTCGGGGCCTTACTCTCGTTTTTAGTTTTTATTTCATAATTGAAGGGTTTTATCTTATCTTTGCATTTAAGTAATAATTTTAGCTTTCTCATCCCTTAATCATTAAATATCATTCAAATTCCACTTTCCTCCGACTGTACTAAATTTCAAGTCCACCACGTCGGATGATAACGACCCGGATATCATACTCTCGCATTTTTAATTGATTGTCTTCTTTTAAACTTTTCAAGGGCAAACTTGAATTTGTTTTAGTGTTATATAAGTAGTAGTATATTTATAATATATTATTTATTTATTTACCTAAAAAAGAAACTGTCAATTTTTGGCGCCGCTGTCGGGAAGGCTGTGTGTCGATTATCCGTACTGTTTGAAACTTAGTTTTTGAAGATCCTTCATTCTTGAAGTTATTTGCTTTATAAAAAAAACCCTAAAAGTACAAAAATATTTTCATTTTCTTTTTAGTATAATTATCAATAAAAAAAACCAAAAAGATAAAAACATTGTCTTTAATTATCAATAAAAATCAATCAAGTTGGTAAAAGAACACCAACATATAACTCCTTTCCACTGAATATTATCCATTAATAAGTCCCCGAACCAAAGAATCAAACTTACCTTTTTGTGTCACTTGTGAGGTACGGTTCACCATTAAAAAGATAAAACAAACTCAAAGAGGGGTATAAGGCGGGTGTTCCTTGGAACTACACCCTAAAGAAAAAGGTTCTTTTAATAGCTTCGCGCTTTCCTATTCCTCGCTCCATTGTGCGTTTTTCTTTCCGAAGAGTAACCGAAAGCTTGTTTGATTACAGGTTTAAGTTGTCTTATTTCGTTTACCGTTAATAAAATAAAATTGAATGAACATTTTATAACCCGAATAAGAACAAAAAAATTAGTGAAATTTCATTTTATATTTTATATTGCATGCGCACTCGATCTTATCTCCCTTCCGTAATTCTTCACCATCAACAACAACAAGCCCCACCGGCTTTTGTTGAACCATTTAATCTTGAAGAGCCAATTGAAAATCCAGCTCCTACCATAGTTCCGATGGCTGATAACCGGACTATGGCACAATCTTGTTCAAAACAATGCTAATTTCGAGTTGAAGCATGGTTTGATCAATCTTGTTCAAAATAAACAGTTTTTCGGACATGATAAAGAAGATCCCACATGCTACACATCCTTATTTCAATAAGATTACCACAACAAGAGGATTCCGGATGTCCCGCGCACGTCATTAAGCTTATGCCTTTTTCCCCATTTTCTCTTGAAGTTCATCCCGGATTTGGCTAGAAAAAGAACCTCCTCGATTCAATTTGACTTGGTATGATCTTGTTTAAATTTCATTATCAATTCTTTCCGCCTTCAAAAACGACAAATCTCCGAAATGAAATCCGAGATTTTCCACAAAGATTTGATAATCGTTTACGAGGTTAGAGATACGATTTAATGACCTTCTTCGAGCATGCCCACATCACGGATTTTCCTGATTACATCCAGCTAGATACATTTTACACTGCTTTTATGCTAATGATCAAGATCATTGAAATCTGCTGCGAGTGGAAACTTTTTGGATAAATTCCACTAATGCTTGAGAATTATCGAGAGTAAATCGAAGTTTTCTTAATTCACGAAACACAGTCGTTTCCAAAGGAGTTCGAATCATCTACTCCCGAATTTCACCAGATGTTGCGGCTCTACAACCAAAGTTTCTGAACTGTAAGAACATGATGTAGACTATGCTATCGAAAAACAAAAGCCCAAGCACCCGAGCGACCCCGAGGTGCAGAAATCGGTCGAGGCAGAGTTGTGTAGAAGCTTGTGGCGGAGTCGTCCTACTTAGGCTTATAGAAATTGTCCCAGCCACGATTGGCAACATTTTATCGAGACAACATTCAAGAGTACGTTTCACAAGCTGCTGCAGCCAATTTTAATTCTAGACCTCCGATGGTTGCAAACCAAATCCGACCTCCTGGTTTTCCTCCGATTCAAAATAATCAAAACCGTTTCAATCAGAATCAAGGAAATAATTTCAACCAAAATCGAGGAACCAATTCCAATCAAAACCGTGGAAATAACTTCTACCAAGGACAAGTGTATCAACCTCCGACTAGTCAACCACCAGTGTACCAAGCTCAACCTTATCAAGCTCCTACTCAGCAAGTGCAAGGTGTTTCAAAGACCGATTTTGAGAATTATGTCAAGGCTAATGATGCTGTATTGAGAAATATGCAAAATCAGGGCCAAGGTTTACAAAATCAAATAGCCAATTTAACAGACATGCTCTCCAAATTCGTGAATGCCAATACCGCTTCATCTTCGGGTACGGGAACTCTCCCAAGTAACACCGTTACTAACCCGAAGGAGGACTTGAAAGGTATTACCACTCGAAGTGGTGTTGCTTACAAAGGACCCACGATTCAACTACTATTTCTTCTCCTAAAGTAGTAGAACGTAAGACCGAGGTCACAAAGGACACGATGCCTCCTGCTAATAACGAAGCACCGAAGACCAACCTCCGGATGTCCTGTTGTCCATCATAATCAATCTCTTAGCCCGTAAATCTCAATTTATGCTTACGATGCCTAACCAAAAAACAGACAATTCCATTTCCTATCAAGAAGAAATGACAAATAGGCGTCGAGACAAAGCTAACGACCAAATTGAGAAATTCAACGAAATCTTTAGATATTTGAGTTTCGAAATATATTACGGATTGCCTTGAGCTTATGCAAAATACGCCTCAGACTCTAAAAACCTTAATCGAACAAAAAAATTTAGTGAAAAGGCTATAACCCATGGAACGAAAATTGCACATCGGTCATACCTCAATAAGTTATCGAAAAAACTTGGAGACCCCTGCCGATTTCTTATTCCATATAAATTTTCCAGGATTAATACAGGCAATCCCTATGCCTATCTTGGCGCAAGCATAAATCTTATGCCGATCTTCACGTAGGAAAAAATCCTCTTACTTACCGAACTAACCCCAACTTGCATGAATCAAGACCTAAGCGGACCGTTCAATTTCTGAACCCGAACATGGTAACGCCGAAGACGTCTATGAAACGTAGGCACGATACCCAAAACCCGCATATATCGAGTCGACGCAAAAGTCGCCACCCCCATCGACACAATACTACACTGGCGGCATTAACTAACGACCATACGTTGCCATGAAAGATACTACGAAGGAGACCTCACCCAACGTTAAGGCAGTAGATGCCAACCCAAATAAACTTTCCCAAACTCGAGAATACACTTCTCAATACAAATCATAAGACTGCCAACCGAAATTACGTCCTATGATATGGGCCTGTAAAGAAAACTCACAAAAAGTTCTTCGAATCTCTAATGTGTTATCGAGTAGCAATCACACTCCTAACTATGAAGCCCAATCGTTTTCTACTTCTTCTCCGACTTATAACTCCATTCGGGGCATAATATAATTGATTTACTCCTTTTCCGAATAAGCCTACTCTTAAACAAGCTAAAGATTATGATCCACTACACCCGAAGATGATCCAACGTAAAATGTACCCTGATAGGACATTTCATCTCCTCGAAGCAATTCTTAATAGTGTCCCATGCACCCACCCCTTCCCAATCAGGAAATTATTTTTCTAGAAAAATTCAAAGATTCTTAAAATTTGTTGAAGCAAACCAATGAAAAATCTTAGATAATGAGCCCCCTGTAGGTTGAACTCAAGGACTTGCACCTCATTTAGAATATGCATTTTTGGAAGGTAACGACAAGTTTCCCGTCATAATTGCAAAAGATTTAAAGAATGAGGAAAAGGCCGCTCTGATCGAGGTTCTAAAGTCCCACAAGCGAGCCATCGCTTGGAAACTTTCTGATATCAAGGGTATCGACCCAGAGTTTTGTACCCACAAAATTCTCATGGAAGAGGACAACGAACTGACGGTTCAGCATCAAAGGTGGGTAAATCCGAAAATCCATGACGTCATCAAAAAAGAGGTTGAAAAACTTCTTGACGCCGGATTAATTTATCCGATCTCTGACAGCCATGGGTAAGCCCGGCCTGTGTACCGAAAAGGGTGGCATGGACCTCGAAAAAAAAGATGAAAATGATTAATACCAACTCGATTGGGTCATATGGTGGAGAGTATGCAATGACTATATAAATTGAATGAAGCTACCCGAAAGGACCATTTTCCACTTCCCATCATGGATCAAATTCGCGAAAGACACGCGGGAAATCAATACGTATTGTTTCCTCGAAGGCTTCTCGGGTTTTTTTTTAGATTCCATAGACCCAAAGGACCAAGAAAAGACAACATTTACTTGCCCATACGGAACGTTTGCCTATCGCCGCATGCCTTTTGGGCTATGCAATGCACCCGGCACGTTTCAACGATGTATGATGGCAATCTTCCATGACATGATTGAAAAAAATAATGGAAGTGTTTATGGAAGAACTTTTCAGTCCTTCGGGGATTCTTTCTCTACATCCTATACCCATTTGGAAAATGTTAAACGGTGTGAAGACACAAATTTGGTCCTAAACATGGAGAAAAGCCATTTTATGGTGAAAGAAGGCATTGTTTTTCTTGGCATAAAACAAAACAAAATCTCTAAGTCGGAATTTAAGGTCGACCCGAGCTAAGGGTGAGTCTGACGTTACGGGGGGGGGGGGGGTTGTCGCCAGTCCCTCACCCGACACTGTGAAAGGTGTTCTAGATTTCCTTGGCACCCGATTATTACCCGACGTTTCATACAAATACTCTCAAAAATAGCCCGCCAATTACTCACCTGCTTTAAAAAGGGACTCCTTTTTATTTTCAAAAAGAGTGTATCGAACTTATCATACACTTAAAAGAAAATTGACCGAGGCTCCAATTTTGATTGCTCCCGACTGGGACTTGCCTTTTGAACTCATGTGTGATGCAAGTCTACTTTGCAATTAGGGCAGTCCTAGGGGCAACGAAAAAAAACAAGCATTTCCAACCATTCACTAATGCCACAAAACAAATGACCGAGAGCTCAAGCACACTACACTAACGACCGAAAATGAATTGCCTTGTCGTAGTGTTAACTCTTTTGAAAAATTCCGGTCATACTCGTATTGTCCAAAAGCAAAGTGTAACTATACCAATTTCTGCTATAAAGTATCTCTTCACTAAAAAGGATGCTAAGCCAAGACTGATGTGGTGGATCCTTTTGCTCCAAGAATTCGATGTTATCATCCGAGACAAAAAAGGAACAAAGAATCTAGCCGCCGATCATCTTTCCAGACTTGAGAACCCTCCAACAAGATAAACTCCGAGAACAAGGAAATCACTGAAACATTCTCCTCGAAACTCTTGGATCGGTTGCTCTTCGTATTGATAGTACCAACCATGATTGCAGATTTGCAAATTACCAGGCGGGGAATTTTCATTGTACAGGAATGTCATCCAGCCGAAAAACAAGTTTTCAAAAGATGTCAAACACTACTTCTGGGATGACCCCTTCTTGTTCAAAATCTGTGCGGATCAAATGATCCGTCGGTGTGTGCACGGCAAAGAAGCTCTCGACATACTCGAAGCTTGCCATAATGGACCCACCGGGGGACATCACGGTGCAAATCTCACCGCCAAAAAGGTCTTTTGATGCCGGATTCTTTTGGCCTACAATTTTACAAAAGATGCAACAGTTGGTTAAAAATACGACCGTTCCAACGTTCAAGGAATTTCACAAAGGGATGGAGATGCCTCAAAATTCCATCTATGTTTTTTTGAAATATTTGACGTTTTTGGGCATAGACTTCATGGGACCATTCCCAATCATCAAAAAGGAAACAAATACATACATGAGGCTGTCGTTACCTGCAAAATGGGTTGAAGCGAAAGCTGCTCCCTACCAACGACAGCCCGAGTAGTTTTCAAATTTTCTTAAATCTCTTTTGCCAGATTCCGGTGCCCCTCGGGCCATCAACAGTGATCGTGGAACACATTTTTGCAATGACCCAGTTTGCAAAGGTTCATGCTTAAATATGGAGTCACGCACCGTCTCTTCACCGCGTATCACCACAGACAAGTGGCAGGTTGAGGTAACGAATCGTGGCTTAAAAGAATTCTTGAAAGGACATGGGCGAAAAATCGTGCCTCTAGGTCGGAACAAACTGGGATGACCACTTGGGCCTTCCGTAAAGCGTACAAAACACCCATCGGGTGCACTCCGTACAAGCTGTAATGATGGAAAGGCATGTCATCTGCCGATTGAGTTGGAGCACAAAGCCTACTGGGCCCTTAAACATGCAAACTTTGATCTCAAGACCGCAGGAGATCAACGCAAAGTTCAACTCAATGAGTTAAATGAACTGCGTGATCAAGCCTATGAAAATTCTTTGATTTACAAAGAGAAAACTAAGAGGATTCATGACGCAAAGATCAAAAACCGCGTTTTCAACGTCGGTGATCAAGTCCTCCTCTTTAACTCAAGATTGAAAATTTTCTCCGGCAAGTTGAAATCCCGCTGGTCAGGACCATTTACCATTGTTCAAGTCTTTCCGTATGGCACCGTTGAGTTATCCCAAAACTCCGGGCCAAACTTCAAAGTAAATGGTCATCGTCTGAAGCACTATTTTGGAGGAAATTGTTCCCTGCCAAATGGATATCCCGGATCTCCAAACCTTCCCTAAGGACAATTAAATTCAGGGATTGGGTCAAGCTAAGTGACCTAAAACAAGCGCTTCGTGGGAGGCACCCCATGCTTATCCTAGTTTATCCGTAGTAGTAGTATGCTAGCTTAGTAGTAATGAATAAGTGTTTTGTTGTTGTGAGGAGGCTTGCCTCTTTCCTTTTCCATGTTTTGTGTTTTGTGTTGTATTGTCCAGGATGTCCCGGATTTTTGAAGCCTCTCGTGCTCGCGGTTTTTGTCCTTCGATCACAAGAGCTTCAAATCCTCAGCTTCATTTGGGAATCCGATATCCAAATCTTATCGACTAACGTTTATCTTTAGCATAATTCATAAACGGCTTAGGATTTACGTAGAAACCCTTCGTAAAAACATTGAGGACAATGTTTCATTCTAGTATGGGGGGATCTTCGATTTGATTGTGCCTGCAGCCGTTGTTTTCACGTAATCCCGTTTTTACCACCAAAATTTCAAAAAAATAAAAAAATTTAAAAAAATTTCAAAAATAAAATAAGTGTTTTGTCACAATTTTGACTTTCCTGCTGGGTAGAATAAGAGTAAATTTTGACCCGATCGAGCGTGTTGAGCTCTAGCTTGTTCCTTAACATTTAGGCTTAGCGTTCGCGAATATTTGCGAAGAACGAAAAATGATAGTGTTAAGTATGAGTTGGATGCTAAACAAGGATTATTTGGAAATCTTAAGAGCATGTGTGTTAATATTGTCACTTTTTCTCCATAAGCTCTTAACCTGATTAATATACGTGCTACTTTTGGAGATTAAACTTAAATCAATAATTTTTATGTAGTATATAGCAAAAACTTTAGCCTTAGTTCAAATTTATACTTGAATTTTTCAAAAAGATGTCTTCCCTATATCATAAAAAAAATGATAATGAAAAATGAAAAAAAGTAATAAATATAAACTGTGGGCTGATAAAAGTTTGCTGCATCTTGCCGGCTCACAACCGATGTTACAGCCTTCTAAAGAAAGCCCATAGTAAGAATAATAATCTAAAAAAGGAACTGATAAAAGTTTGCTGACATCTTGCCGGCTCACAACCGATGTTGCATGCTTCTAAAAGGTCGGGATTACAATGCATAATGTTTAATATTTAAGTGTACTTAATACATAAAAGATCTCTTTGTAATTACAAAAAGCTTTTTAAACTTTGGCTATTCTATTCTATAAGCATGTGAATTCAAGAAATCTGAGAGTTTTTGAAACCTAAGTCCGTGAGTCCCCGATACTAGTCTCTGTGGGGTGTCAAAAAGCCTGGGGTCACTTTAACCCAAGGTGGATTGTGCCTATACAAAGTCGCTACATGGTAATGATTCTCGCCTTCAACTCATTATTCTCGGGTAAAACATAGAATTTTGCAAAACATTAATCCAAAGTTGAAATTCAAAATAGCACATACACTTAAGATATAATAATTGTCGAGAGTGAAAAGTTTACAAGTTGCAAATATGAGTAGTGTTAGCATCTTAACTCATAATTAAGCGTGATTTTGTTTTTTAAGCTTGGTTTATAAGCAAGTAAAAGTCGGAACGATGAATTTAATCTTTTTTGGGGCATTCTCGGATCGAAATGCATCTTGTTCTATGATCCCTAAAAGTTATGAAATAACGAAAGTCAAACGTTCTAGTTAGTTGCTT
This sequence comes from Tanacetum coccineum, assembly GCA_026074375.1. NCBI lineage: Eukaryota > Viridiplantae > Streptophyta > Magnoliopsida > Asterales > Asteraceae > Tanacetum > Tanacetum coccineum. The sequence goes on from BQNB010027739.1 coordinate 14,217, forward strand.
CACATGAAAACTACAAAAAAAATTGGGTAAAAATGAAAACACAAAAATATGTTGTAGGAATAAGATTATATAATTTAAAAATGGTAAAGACGGGGCTTTTCAAAACTTATGAGTCCTTTAATTCCTTGATGAACACTTAGCTACTTTTCAAGGTATTAGTCAGGGGATCCGAGATTTCTAAGTTTCTAAGTGCTTAACTTCATATCATTGCGTGAGGACACGACAAAGAGTCTTATATGGGGGATTTGGTATGTGTGTAATTACACATACCTTTTACCTAATAACTATCAACCCTAAACGACCAAAATTGAACCACAAATACATTGTATTTGTAGTTTTCACTTATATTTGTTGCAGGAAACGGATATCAACAAAAGGACGAAAAACAAAGCGAAAAACGACAAAACCAAGCACGGAATGGAAAAGCATGGAAAAGCCAAAGTCAAATCGAAGCCAATATCCAAGAAAGTCAAAGTCAAAGTCAAACCAGAAAAGTCAACGGTCAAAACCGGAGACGACACCGAAGAATACTTAATGGGCCCACCCGAACCCATCTAATGGGCCGGATAAGCCCATTAGTATACATAGACAAACAGGCCCAAATGCAAAACAAAGCCCAATCCCAAGCCTATATAAACCACAAGGACCTCATCTACAATTATACTAATATCATTAAGGGACCATTATTGCCATCCCCTAAAAGTTATTACCTCAAGGACTGATATTGCAATGATACAATACACGATTTGAGGATCAACGTTGCCAACTGCCAAAGTTTTAACACCACATGGACTTAATTTGCAAACAAAACATAAGACTTGAGGGACCAAACCTGTACACACACCAAACTTCACCCCTGACTTGAACTACTGTATATCTTCTAAATCATTTCCCGCCCAAAACCTGTGCCCATCACTTTCACCTCGTTTCCTGTTCACCCCCCTCCAAAAACATCACCATTAATCACCCCACACCCACATGGGTTGATGCCACTGTGGCAATCCCAAATGATTCTATTGGGCAAGGAAATCAAATGGATTTGATTATTCGGATTGGTGAGCAAGCAAAGATTAAGGGCCAAGATGGACTTTGGATTCTACACACACAACAAACACACTTGTGTTTCTGTCTCCAGAAATAAAACACAACCAGAAGAGACAAAAGAAAAAGGCAGCAAGTTCCTTAGTGATTTTGTATAAAAGGTCAATGTGTAAGCCATTTTGAGTAGTAATAGAGGTATAAGTAGTTTTAACTTGTCTTTTTTAATACTCCACATATTTTAACTTAATTAAACTTTAAATCCAAGCTATTGTTAATTCACCTTTTAAAAAGATAATACAAATTCAAGTTTTTTTCAAGTTATTTACATTCTGACATATAAAGGCTTAGAGTACTCCAATCATTTCATGTATCATAAAGTGATTTCTATAACTCCTTAAAGCTTATACAACTGTGTTATGCAATTAAAACTTTGACAAGTGATACTTTTATAAGTTACTATTAAGAAAATAAGGATTTCAATTGGAGCATGGTATGCAATGGAAGGCCATGGTATAGAGCCTCATGGGAGGCAATAGGTGTGTTTGTTGCTGCTGAAATTCAGAGAAAAGAGCCTAAGGAACTTGTAAGCTCTTAAATTTCAATTTCCTTGAAAAATACTGTAGCATTGCTTAATTCAGCTTATCCTGCAATATTGGTTCTTATATCAACTTTTATATTCCCTATTAATATAATCCCTTTGTATCTTGCAGTTCCTGCATTGTTTATTATTCTCTAGTTTCATTATTTATTAGTTAAAACTGCCTTACATATCTTGTTACCTACTTTATTTTTTCTTTAGCTTATTTTAGTGCTTATTCTTGTCTTGTTATTATTCCTTGTTGCTTATTTTTATTTGTTGATGTTCTGTTTTCATTAAACTAAGCTTAAATCACCTAAAACTAGTTTAAAACTGATATTAGAAACCTTTAAGGGGTGTTTGGCATACTGGGTCAAAACGGGTCAGAATTGGTATAAAGCCATTGTGTCACTTTGCTTACTTGTACAAACTCTTTTTAAGCTTGGTGAATCTGTTTTCTAAGATTTTTAGGTCTTTAAGCTTTGTTTTTAGGTTTTTCTAAATGGTCTTTTTTTAATCTGTGGTGACAATTAGAAGATTCCAGGAATTGGCACTCTTATGCCCAACTATGGTGCCAAATTCTGAGAAACTCGTAGAAGTCTTCATCGAGGGATTACCCAGAAGTATTGAAGGAAATGTTACCGCTTCAAAGCCTCAAACTTTGGAGGAAGCCATTACCATAACCCAGAGGTTAATGGATCAAGTAACAAAGCACAATTATGTGCAAGGAAGCAATGATCACAAACGAAATTTTGATGATAGAAGAACCTTCACCAACAACAACTACCAAAATAACCGTAACAACAATAGCAACCGCAACAATGATCATCAACAACAACAAAATACAAGGCAAGAAACTGTTAGGGCTTATGCTGCCACCCTAACTGAAAACAATAGGTATACTGGAAGCCTTCCCATGTGTAAGAAATGCATCCTGCATCACACAGGACCTTGCACTGTCAAGTGTCAGACTTGCAACAAGATGGGTCATTTGACCAGGAACGGCAAAAACAAAGGGCCAGCCACTAGAAGCAACCTGCAACTAGTGTTAGTAAATTGTCATACCTGTAAAGAGAAAAGGCATTACAAACAACAGTGCCCAAAGGCAAACAACATTGCCCATGGAAGAGCATACTTGCTGAGGGACAAGAATGCTCACCAAGACCCAAACGTAGTCACGGGTATGTTCCTTCTAAACCAACATCTAGCTAGAGTATTATTTGATTCAGGAGCCGATAAAATTTTTATATCCATATCTCTTGCTTCTATGCTTAATATCTCGCCAATTACACTACATACCACGACATTGAAAATGCGACCCTCCCCCCCCCCCCCCCCCCCCCCCCCCCCCCCCCCCCCCCCCCCCCCCCCCCCCCCCCCCCCCCCCCCCCCCCCCCCCCCCCCCCCCCCCCCCCCCCCCCCCCCCCCCCCCCCCCCCCCCCCATTTTCCATACCTAGTAGGCACTAATACCGTTATCCAGGGTTTCACCCTGATTTTGCTAAACCAACCTTTCAAAATTGATCTCATGCCAATTAAACCCGGTAGTTTCAACGTCGTCATTGGTATGGATTGGTTATCCAAGTATCATGCTAGAATTATCTGTGACGAGAAAGTCATCCACATCCCATCGACGGTGAAAACTTTGATCATACAAGGTGATCGAAGTAAAACCCGACTAAGCCTCATATCTTGTATTAAAACGAAAAGGTATATACTCAGGCGGATTTCAAGTTTTCATATTCCCAAGTATGGGAATAAGAAGTCAGGACGAGAAACGATGGAGATATACCAGTGTCACGAGAATTTTCCGGAACTCTTTCCTGAAAAATCTACCGGGCTTCTCACAGTTAGCCCAGGTTTGCATGTCAATAGTTTTAATTCCCAGGAGCGGCACAGTAGCCCAAGCACCTTACAGTTGCTCATTCGGAAATGCTGGAACTATCTAAACCAACTATAAAGAAGTCAGCTTTTCAATTGCTAAAAACAAAAAACTTTGTGAAGCTCTATCTTAGCATTACCAAAAGGAATCGATTGATTTGTTGTTTACTTGATGCATCCCATCAAGGTCTGGGAGCTGTGTTAATGCAAAGGACGGAAAAAAGTTATTGATATGCCATCTCGACACTTAAGCCAAATAAAAGGAGAACTATACCACACACGACCTCAGAATTAGGAGCGGTTGTGTTCGCTTCTTAAAATTTGGAGACACTGTCTGTAATGACAAAGTGTACTGTGTCATTGATTCATAAAAAGTCTTCAGCATATTCCTGATCAGAAAGTGTTGAAAATGGAGACAACGCCGTTGGTTAGAAGTGCTCGGCAGTTTATGATTGTGAGATTCGCTACCATCCTGGAAAGGCAAATGTTGTAGCAGATTGTGAGATTCGCTACCATCCTGGTTAGAATTGCTCTCGTTGGTGTACCCATACATGGGGTAACCAAACGCACTATATTTGAGAAACAATGGGTAACTTGGCAAGTTACTTTTCCTAAAGGGTCAGTTGGTTCCTTCAAGTCGTTTAAATCTGACTTCGGATTGTTAAGTTTTGGTTGCATGATCTTAGGGCTATAATACTATTTTCCATGATAATTGTAGTTGTTGCCAATTATTACACTATGATGACTTGTATTCAAAACATCTCATTACAAACACTGTGCCATTACTCAACGTAGTTGTGTTGACCATTTTAGCATGTTTATCTTAGGTAATTGAGCAATCTATGGCACGGAGTGGCATTGGACATGAGGACGTCCAAACCTGTTATCATTCAACTTTTATGTTTTTGAAAGTATTTTGGGGACCTCTTTTGTTAAAAAATCTGAAGAATAATGATGATAATTATCTTCAAAACGTCTCCTTTGAGTCTTTTTCTATTATTGTGGACTATGATTCATGAAGTAATACCCCAGATTAGCTTCCGCTGCTATATGTCAAATATGGGGGTGTTACACCATCACTCTCTGACGGCGGTCCTATAAATATATGGGGGTTGCCTAGTACATCACCGGGCCGCTTGATTTATACTCGCCCTATAGGGTGGTGAATACGTTTCCGTTTTAAAACTTTAATTCTTTTGTATCAAATCGCCAATCAAGTTGAACGCAATATGAGAAGTGTCGATAATAAATTTACAACAATATCACATATCTTAACAATACAAGCTCAACCACAACATTAACTATAAAGTATTACACAATCACATATAACGCAATATATGCAACTATCCACATAATCATGAACACAATGCAAATATAAAAGTAAAACGACAAATGTAAACAAAAGCGAAAAGAGACAGGTAAAAGGAAATGCAAACCGGACACGATGACTTATAGTGGTTCGATCACGAAGCTCCTCTTCGCCCTACTTCACTCCCTGAGTACCCAACTCGAGAGTTACTTCACTAGTCAACAAGCTCCTTTCTCGGCGGAGAAAACCATACAAGTTGCTTACATTATTTTCCGACACTAAGCTAGATGTTGAGTCCTTCTTCGGGTACAACCAAACCCGTTATGTTTAATGGCCCAACATAACAAACCTTGTGTTTTAAGGCCTAACACATAAACCATGTCGCTTACATTATTTTCCGACACTAAGCTAGATGTCGAGTCCTAATCTTAGCTAGAACCAATCTACCACTCGTACTTGTATTTTAAGGACTAAAATACTAACCGATACACCATCAACACTTTTGAATTTATACACTATCCGGATCTACACAAGTACACAAGAATGAAAGACATGGACTCCATCTATATGTAACAAATGTTACAAATGGACTAACTAGACTACATAACTTCGTATCTTGACGATGACGAAAGTTCTTCTCTTGCACATGAGGGAAGAAGGAAAGGATGGAAGATTGGATCACATTTAAACAAGATTAAACAAGTTAAATGATCAAAGATGTAGTGAGATTTAGAGAGAGAAAGAACTGAAAAATCTGTGTAAAAGGTTGTGAAAATAGTTGGAAGTGACCAACTATTTATAGGAGTTGATGTCAGACAGCGGCGACCCCCAGATATATTAGGGGTCCGCCCAGTATTTAAGGGGGCCGCCAGCATATTTAAGAGACCGCCCCGACAAACGCTCCTGTTTTTGTCTTTTTGTGATGAAGGTAATATCTGGTAAAAAACAGACTTGTTTTAGGGGGGAAATGACCATATTTGAAATTTGAAATAATTACCACATAAAACATTTTCTTTATAATTCAAAAATAATTTGTTTAGATAATTTTTGAGTAATTGTTTTGTTATATTTATAAAAATATATATAGTTTAAGACAAAAACTTATTTCTTTGATCATCCTACACGTTTAATGTTGTTTGTACATACCTTACGTGATTTACGTCGGGTGCAAACAAATGTCGTTGTTGATGTAGACTTGAGACGTCGAGAGATGTAGATGCATTTATGCATTGATGATTTGTGATAACGAGTAACTTGCGCACTTTACGTTACGTATTACAAGTCACATGTTTGTCATCACCAAAACATAAAGAGAAATGTCGGTGTTGATGTAGACTTGAGACATCGAGAGATGTAGATGCATGTATGCATTGATGATTTGTGATTACGTGTAACTTGCGCACTTTACGTTACGTATTACAAGTCACATGTTTGTCATCACCAAAACATAAAGATATCGTATAGATTAAATATCGTAATATTTGCACTAACATTTAAAATAAATCACAGGGGTCAAAGACGTGCAATTTTATAAACGCTTGAATTTTATAAATAACCCTATACTTTTTTCTATTTACGACTATTTTATATAACAAACTTTCTTTTTCAAATATCTAACAAATATCCGCTCACTTCTTTGATAAAAAAATATACCGACGAGAGGAGTCTCGATTACAAACGGAACGCGCCGAATATTGATACGCTTTTGAAATACGTGTGATTTGGTAAAAAAAATCGACGATTAATAGGCAAATGAAAGCTAAATTGTAAAACTACAAGTACTATAGAGGCTATTTATGGATAAATCTATGAAAGTTTACTTTTTACAAAAATTACCGGCGACAAGAGTACGAAAATAGATATTCAACAAACAAACAAAAATAGCCCCGCCGTAACGCGCGTACATTATTATTTCTTTACACAAACTCAACACGAAATAGCTAGCAAAATATATATTCGACAACAAAAAACAAATAAGCCCGCCGCACCGCGCGGGCCGCATTGCCCTTCGCTTCTTACATAATCGATTCGAAAAAAAGCCACAACGCGCGAGCTATTATGCTTGTTTAACACTTAAAAATCGAAAGGTAAATCCGTAAACACCATCCAGCATTGTTTATAAACTATAACACGTACGACACACCATTAAGCATGACACACTATAAGGCATGACTACATGGCAGGCAAGCAAAATGTAGCTTAAATAATATTGGTTCATATACCACATCATTAAGCATGACACACTATAAGGCATGACTTCAATCTTCACTTTTTGTTTCTTGGATCTTTTTATATGGTACGATCATTTGGCCTATACACATCGGACCGATATATGTTTGGTTTGGTTCGTCAGTCAGTCCGCTCCAACAAAACATATTGACGGTATCCGGTCACATACCAAAATATGTTTAGTCTAGTCCAACTGGTTCGGGAATTATTGTGGTCGGCCTTAATCCAATTTACGCTATCTAAACCAGTTAGTCATCCACTAGTATGGTCAAGCATCATGTCAAAACCAACCCGAACCGATCAAAACCAAACCAAACCAAAAACCGATTTAGTGGAAAACATGAAGCTTAATCGAACTGAAGTGACTTAGTAGTTTTTTGGTTATGTATCAATCGATTCAATTCGGTTTAAGTTTTTTTGGTTTTGGCTCGAACTGAACCGAGCCAAACCAAAAAACCGTAAATATATAAAATCAAAACCAAGCCAACTAGGGTCGGTTTAGTTTTGGTTGAACCGGTTCGGCTCGTTTTTTTAATTCGGTTAAGCAACAAATAAACAAAACTCAAAGGACCCAAATTAACAAAACCAAGAACCAAAGCCTTAAAATAAAAACAAGAACACAAACACAAACACAGTCTTTCTTCCCCCAAGTCAAATCAAATCAAAACCGACCAAAAACCAAAACCTTAAAAACCTTAACATAAAACACAACAAATCGAACATGGATCCATTAACAACACTAAAAGAATTCACAATGAAAAACCTCCTCCACAAAATCACAAAAAACCCAACAAACAACACATACCAATTCACCCCAACACTCTCCTTCCCAACCCAAATCGAAACCTCGTACAGATCAAAACAAGGCACCTTCTACACTCTCGAAACCTTAGTTTACTTCATTACCAACATTAACATCAAACACCATGACTACATTCGTAACGCTGGTACCCAAAAGATCCCAGCTGTCACTTTGCTTGACAGAAAGCCTCTGATCGAGTACCTTAACGGCCGTGTCGATATCCCGTTCGATTACATTCGTAACCCGAACTTAAATATCGCCTTGACCGAAGAAAACGAAACTATATATGAGCACGACGAGGATGTAGTTAAGGGAATAAGTAGGAGTCCTATGGAGTTGGTTAGGGAGATGGAGAGGCCGTTAAAGGACCGGGAGACGATATTGGAGTGTAGGAATAAGGATTTTTACGGGGTTTTTGTTGCGGCGAGTAAACGAGATGAGGAGGGGCGGAAGGAGAGTGTGGGAGTGGTGAGTAAAAGAGAGGGGAATGAGACGGAACCCAAGTCGAAGATGATGAAAGGGAGTAAGATAGGGGACGGTGTGCCGATTATATTGGTGCCGAGTGCTTCTCAGACGTTGATCACGATTTATAATGTGAAGGAGTTTTTGGAGGACGGGGTGTTTGTGCCGTCGGATGTGAAGATGAAGCAGATGAAAGGGCCGAAGCCGGATTGTGTGACGGTTGTGAAGAAGTTTAGTAGTAGGGATAGGGTGGTGACGGCGTATGAGGTTAGGGATAAGCCGAGTGCGTTGAAGGCGGAGGAGTGGGGGAGAGTTGTGGCGGTTTTTGTGTTGGGGAAGGAGTGGCAGTTTAAGGATTGGCCGTTTAAGGATCATGTTGAGATATTCAATAAAAGTAAGTGAGGTTATTGTTCGGTTTTTATGTTGTTTATGGTTTAGGAATTTTGATTTTTATGCTCTTTGACCAACATGTTCCATCCCGTATTACGTTTAAAAATGCTAGTTAGCTTGATTTAATACTATACGTTTATGTTTTATATCTTAGGGGGTGTTTGGGTAAGCTAATGTTAACAGCTAAAGTTTATTTTTACATAGAAATAGTTAAATGAGCTTATGTGTTATTAAAACATAATGCACAAGATAGTTTTTGCTGAGCGTATACGCGAATAAAATGTATAATGGTAAACTGACCAAGAACGACCAAACCTTCCAGTGGATAAGCGCAAACACTTGCAGGCTAGCTGAAAAGCAAGTGGGGAGCTTTAAGGTGTTTCACTCCATCCGAAACTCAATACAGCTTAACGCTAAGCATTTTACAATATCAGTTTATTACTGATGTGTTGTTAAAACCCCAGTGCAAGAGATGGTGTTTGCCTCAGCTTTTGCCCTCTAGAAGTGTAGTGATGGTGAAATGTGATACGAACCGGATCGATAATAGAATAAAGATAAGAAAATAAACGAGATAGATGGTTTATGTTAATGGGATAAACCGACCCCCCGATGGTTTATATTAATGAGATAAACCAACCCCCCAATTGATAAACAAAACAATAAACAAAACAATACTTAATATTCATTCCACATAATAAGAATACAATCCTAATCCCCTATTTATAATGAAAGATATCCTAGACTTATTGACTAAGAAAATGTAATAAAGGAAACTATTAAATAGTTTGACTAAGATTATATAATAAAGGAAACTAGTAAATATTGATAAGGAAACTATTAAATAGGTTCTTATCAATACTCCCGCCTCCAAAAACACCTTGTCCTCAAGGTGTTGCTTCAACATGTCACCTCCTGTAATTCCAGGATCCCAAACTCTTCGTTTAGATCCTTGTTTGAACCAAAAGATAGTCTCAGGATGCCCAAGATAGACACCACGCCGCCTCTTCAATCTCATAGCATGCCATCCGAACATGTTATGGCTTTGTTCTACAACTCGCCTATACGGCTGATAACAATTTTCCTCACACGTAATTCCACTTTTTATGTTTTCTTTTTGAACAGATTTATTTCCAGCAGGTGGATCACATGACACACTTTCAATGGATTCTCCCTCTGATCCAAGCATTAAGTCAGCCTCACCAAAGTCATAAATAAGTTTTCGCCCTAATTCTTCCGCCACCACCATGATTGGTGTTGTAATAGCCGCCTCCTCGACATCTGATGCAACCATAAATTCAAAAGCCGGCATCCTCGACATCTGATGGGGGCGCAAAAACGTATACTGCGATAAATTCTTCCAAATTACCAGAGTCTTCACCACTTTTTTCCGTATCAAATGCATTGTTTGTTGTATCATCCACAGGGAAGGGTGGTGGGCTGGCTTGTAAGGCTTTGGTAGATAGCATTCATGGATTTCAATACACTAAATTGCTGAATGCATGCGTCAACCCTTAGTTATTTCTCAAGGTCGTTGCTTGCAACAAGGGCCAGTTGTTTCGTCTGCCTTCTTGAGTTGATTGGTGCAACCTCTCGAATCTTGAACTGTCCATCAGATTCGCCTCCAGATCAGTTACCATTGTCCATCTTGAATCAACAATTTTTCTCTTATTTTTTATGGTGGATACCCTAGAAACGAAACAAGCTCTGATACTCAAATGAGACGATCCGGATCGATAAAAGACTAAAGATAAGAAAATAAACAGGGAATTCCTGCCATGTGTTACCTGTACCTGGGCATAAAACGCGACCCGCTCCATGGATTTATTAATTAATGAGATAAATCCGACCCCACCAATTGATAACACAAACAATACAATATAACTAAATTCATTACTTCACATAATAAGTAATACAATCATAATCCCCCTATTTATAATGAAAGATATCTCTGAGACTTATAGACAAATAAAACAGTAATAAAGGAAGACAAAACTATTAAATAGTTTGACTAAGATTATATAATAAAGGAAACTAGTAAATATTGATAAGGAAACTATTAAATAGGTTCTTATCAATCTAATTATTATACTGTATGTGATATGTCAAACTTGGGAAGTTGCTTAAGAGTTACTTGGTAATTTTTTGTTTATGAGCCAAATTCGTTTTACTATCTTTCAAATTTCAATATTGATAAAGAGTTTGAAAAGCTTTGGGTACTTGCTATCTTAAATGATTTTATTTAACATGGTGTCCTTCAAAATGGGTTTGTAGTATCAGCTCATGTTGCCAAATTTTCAATGTGACTACTACTAACTATCAGAAAGCTCGAAAAAGGGCATGATTTTAGGCTCTTTCTTTTTGACTTTCGGGCACAGTTGATCTTTTTCATTTTTTGTGAATGTTTTTCATGCTCATGTCATTTGGTAAAAAAAATTGTTTCTTCATGTGTAGTTCAAGCTATGTATAGTATAATTAATACAGCTTACTAAAGAAGTGAGATATGTGATGAATTAAAATCGATATCCATTTGCTAATGCTTAGATTTTAATATAAATTTTTCTTGCTTTTTTTCTCGAGGTCTCAAGCTGACTTGAATTCATAGATGTTGTTGTTGACATAAAATCTTTGATTCTGTGATTGATAAGATATGTTGCTTGGTTTGCTTATAAGCATTCAAAAATTGTGGAATGAGCTCATCACATATTCAGAATGACTGCTTATGCTTTGTATTCTGTGAAAAAATTTGGTTTTTTTGTCTCATTTCTTACGATATGTACAGACTTTAGTTTTTATTTGTTGACTTACATTCCATATTGTGTTACAGGAAGATGAAAAGAGAATTGACAAAGGTGCTAGAAGAACTAACACTAACAGGTAAAATAAAAACCTTGGTTTTTTTTTTGTATTTGGAATTCTTAATTGTGCTAAATAAATGATTGTTCACTAAATGTGGTTATCTTAGATGTGTTTTAGTTCATTCTATAGTTTTTAGTTCATTCTATAGTTCTTAATTGCGAATGATAAATCTCAATAGTGTAGGCTGTTGATGTCATCTCTTTAATTTACATGTTCGCTTCTTTAGTTTTCGACTTGATAATTAAAAAGTAAGAGACAATCATTAATACTTATAACGGTATTTAAAGAGATGTTTTGAAATACCAATCATTAGAAACCTTTTTTTTCTTTTCAATAAGAGACACTCATAAGGTTAATAACCAAACTGAGTTCTGATGAAAACCCCATTGTTTAAACTTTAACTAACATTATTGACAAAAAATTTACTCTCTTTTAGGGGGTATTCTCTCTTGAAAATGATTATTTTATAAGTTATTAAAGGTAAATCACCAGGGAGGGTAATGTTTATTTGAGTATATCAATTTGGTTTTGCAAAGGTATATCATAACTTATGGCTTGGTATTCCATCGATTCAGTTCAGACTCAGTGTGTTTGGTTTATTATGAGGTTATCTTGATTGTAACTGTAAGGTTTTATTTTCATCTTGATATGTAGCGAGGAGCCTGAGACATCAAAAAATCAAGGAGTCGAGCCAACTACAGAACACCATGAAGGAGTTCAGATTAAATCGATACCGCCTGAAGTTGGTCCAGTAATCGAAGAAAATGTGGTAAATTTTATTAGTTGCCATTTTTTCTTATCCCAATGCATATATATGATATTTATATGTGTATATATCTTTTATGAACCTAGGTTTCTGCTTAACAGCTGGGATAGGGGACTCTTTAGTTTGCTATTTGTTGTTTTTGCGATTATTGCAGCCTCTTATCGGTTTAAAGAGGTAAATGTATGGTTATCATATCAACAACATGTATTAGTATCTTCAGGCATTTTTATACTAACCCAAATGTTGTTGAATAAGGGGCTCGAGGACGCAAACTGGAGTAGACACAAACTTCTTTTAAAAGGTTCCCTAATTGTAACTTCGCTGATCCCTCCTAAGTGCCAAAGGAGCTGTAGATGGCTGTTATAACATCTTTTTGTGAACTAAGATGGTGTGATATATTTTTTGCAGATCCAATTGATGGAAGAGAAGATGAATATGTATGGCTCGAAGCGATAAACACGCCAGATGATCTCTACATGCGACATGGTATGTATGCATGGATACCTATTCAGATATAGGGTCCATTAGTCCCTGGTGAGTGCTTACTTCATAAGATACAAACTCTAAACACCATTTGGTATACCATTTTCTGGGAAGGTGACCAAATGCAGTATATTTGTGTGCTACTGCAATCCAGAAAATGAGGCTTAATCACCACATGCCGCCACAACTCCAAACTCAATTCCCTAATCGTTTTGAACCACCACCGCTGTTGTAACCATCACACTCTCACCAAACCATGTCTATGTAAGGTAATCCTACATTTAACCTTGGTTTAATTATTGCATATATCAGTTTCTATAATATATCCAAACATATTTATATCAAAACTTATATGCTCTTTTAAAACCTATACGAAATATTAAAGAATCTAACATATTTATAACAGATTTTTATTAATTAAATTTTGAAGAACTTGGTATTACAGACTTTGGGTGTGAAGATAGACAAAAATAAAGTCATACGAGGATGCTTATTTCTTGCCCTTTATGTCTAAATGTTTGACGCACGTGTTTTTTGTTTCTTTGATCAACTGTTTTAACCATTTATTGTTTCTTTGTGTAGATGTGAAAGTGGATGCTGAATTGAATTGTCTGAGATTATTGTAAGCAAGGTGTTGGAAGTTAGAATTGTTGATGTGCATGCCAAGGCTAAGCCAGAAACCGGTTTGAAGGAAAATGCGAGAAAAGAATTTGAATGTGCTAATGAGCAAACCTTTTTTGAAAATTCTGCGACTGAATACACATTGGTTAGCCAAAATTTGACGAATTGTTTTTCAGATGTCCTTTGGAAGGGATCTTGAAGGTGTTATGTTGGAGTCTATTGTTCATCCTTTTGCCAAGCCAGTGGATCATTCAGATGCTGCAGATAGGTCACTTGAATCAGTTCAAAAAGAGGCTGATGGCGCCACCAATTGATAGTGTGTGTGACAGAAAGGATCAACCTAAACAGGAAATGACATTGTTGGAACAGTTGCTTCTGCAATCTATTGAAGGACCCATGTTGGCCCAAAAGCATATGGAGGTTTACAAGAAAGTGGGTCAAATTCTTCACAAACGTCTGGATATAAATAATAAAAGCAAACATGAATTTAAGATTTCTAATTTCACAATGTGAATGTTAATGCCTTTTATTATGCTGGGTGAACCAACTTTATATGGTGTTTTAATGTTTTACTTAAGACATAAGCAAAAGTTTGATTTTTTTGGCTATTACTTTTGATATATAAAATAATTAATTCAAAAATAAGTTTGTTCAAAGTTAAAGCATTTTATAAAAAATATGTGCGTCAGTTGTTTGATATAGTGCTCAAATGGAAGAAAGTAGCTTAACAATCCAATTTTGCTCACAGACTAAGCCAGGTGCAACGCACGGGTGTCGACAAGCCTCGTTTGGTTTAAAACTCGAGTGTCATTAAAACTTTTGATAGTTGTATTAACTTATTGTATTTGTGTTAATGGTTACCACGCCAGTATCTTCCTGTGCCAACAATATGAACATTTAATGAATGGCAAAATCTAAAAATCTTATAATGGGTGTAAACATGTACGTAGTATTATCAAGTGGTCTAGGGGCGGACTTAGAGCATTAAGTCATCAGGTGCACAAAATTTTTAGTACGAGTATAAAAGAAAAAAAAAAGGACTAAAATGTACGATTTCATTGAAACTAAAATTTTAACATATTTGACTAATTAAATAAAACAAGTATTTATGTAACACATAATTTTAGGACCGGGTTCATTTTAAAAAAATTGAGATTTTAGCAAATATATACACTACGCGAAAAAATTCCATCGGGTTCCCGTGCATCCCCGGGAACCCCCTAGCTCCGCCCCTGATGCATAGTAAAGTACAAAATATGTGGTTTGCTCATTTAAACACCATACATCCTTGTCATATAAGTTGGTACATTTACATCTCTCCGTTAGTAAAAGTCAACCACCATACATTTTTTAGGACGAACGGTGCAATTATTTCTCCGTTAAGTGCTACACGTGCTAATTGCACCGTTCGTCCTCAGGATGTATATATGGTGGCTGACTTTTACTAACGGAAGGATATACGTGTGCCAACTTAACGAAGGAATAATTGTACGTGTAGCACTTAACGGATAAACAATTGCACCGTTTATCCTCGGAGATGTATGATGACTAACGGAAAAATGTACGTGTGTCGACTTATCTGACAGGGATGTACAGTGTCCAAATGGGCGCGCAAACCACAAAGATTTAATCTGGACTTTTTACTCTTGTATGTATTATCAAACGAGGTTTATAACCCGCGCTCCGCAACGGAGCGCGGGATGTCGATTTAGATAAAAGTACTTCCGGATGTATGGTAACCCGTACTTCGCGGCGGGATGTTTGTGTATTCGGTATTTTATTGCAATGAAGCGCAAATGTAGCATGTATAACACACTTGCAAACTGTTTTTATATCATGTGATGGGAACGCGAGCACAAATGTAGCATAACACATTTACAGTAGCAATACCTAACCATAAAGGAGAAGCAAATGTATTACATCGACGAATAGGTTTGGCATTTCTACTGTTCAAGTCCATAGCAGGTTGCACATTTATTGACCCAACACATGGCCTGTAGGCAGTCGCTGAGGCGTCAGGGCATGAACGGTCTGTGAGTTTTTAGAAGGTTGCAAGTCATGATAGTCTCCCTGTAACACATATAAGAGAAAATGCTTATACATGTTTGCGTACAAAGTATAAATCAAAATTTGCGAAAAAAAGACCAATACCTAAAGAACTAATGCAATATATATGTGAAATTCTTACCTTAAATGCACTCAGCAATTCATGCCCTGCTTCTTCTTCGGCTCCTTTATGTTCAACATTCGCTTCTTGCAAGAATTTCATCAATATACATGCTTAGAAGACGCTCTTTTTTTTTCATCATTTCTCTCTTCCTTAAATAGTTCCTCTGCCTCGAAGCTCAAAATTGTTGTTAACTCGTTCTGAAACATTAAAGCAAACAATATGCTAATTCCCTGATAGCCACTTCCAAATTCTTCAAATACCATAACATGTCATAGATTGATACCTTGTCAAACCCACTTCCTTTTTTGCTTCCTTCTTTTCCAACCTTCCCTCGGCATTTAGTTTTTTTTTTGAACGGCAACTTTATTAAAAAAACTAGCAAGGAGCTAGAAAGACATTACAAAGAAATAAGATAGGGGATTTTTAACCAATACTCCCAAGAAAAAACCCTATTACATCTACTAGAACACCATAAAAATGACCAAGAAACAATGTCATCAAAAATCGTCGAACGATTAGGAGGCGAAGCGTCAAAGACCAACTGATTTCGAAGCCTCCAAATCCTCCACCAAGCAACATAAAAAACACCTTCTAAAATAGACTTGAGACGGGAAGAAAGCCGAAAGGATAAGAACCAAGCATCACAATCCGAGAAAGAACAAATCTCCTGCCAATCCAAATCCTACCAACGACAAATTTTACGAAGAACAACCCGAGCCACGTCACATCGAAAGAAAACATGCTGAACATCCTCCATAGCAGCATTACAAAGAGGACACAGATGGGAATCCAACAAAACACCTCTACGGCTAAGATTGACTCTAGTAGGTAACCTATCACGACGAGCACGCCAAGAAAAAACATTAACTTTAATAGGAATGAATTTAACCCATCTCGTTTCAACATCCGACGAAGGGAGAAACAAGTGATCAATAAAGTTTCTGATGACTTTAACCTTGAACTCTCCATCTCCCGACAAATCACAAGTCCACCTATCTCGGCATTTAGTTTTTGAATAACCAAATGGTCAAGTACCTAAAGGAAAAAGGAAAAAAAATCCAAACATAAGAAAAGCGAAGACAATTTGCTTGCATAAAATACAGCAAACTCAAACAGCAAAAGTGCACATTGATACTTACATACTTAGTGTTCATATAATGTTTATAAATAAAAAAATGTTTCAACTTATATGACATGCAGATTGATACATCAACCTGTATGACCATAACCAAACCAAAACCAAATAATTCGTTCATTCACATACTTAATGTTTCGTATATCATATTATAACAACCCAATAGCCTACACCATAATAACATATCAAATCAATAATATCACACCTATATGAAAGTCGTTATTTACAAAGGATTAAAGAATACCAACGCATTAAGAAATAACACAAACACATTACACTGAGTAGACAATTCTAATGTTATTATAAGCATCAAACTCATCTAAAGATTTTTTTCAAAAGGTTCGTTTCCACAAAAGCAACAAATAAACAAAGCATCAAACACGAAAATGAAAACTCGACCGCAATTAACATGAAGTTAAATACAAATCACCTTTAGGGGTGTTCATGTAAGGTTAATCATGTCTTACTTGGGTTATTACAAAATAAGCTTATACAATCCTAACACTTTCTAAAAAAGTAGTGATTAGCTTTGTGAAGAGTTATAAAGTTTACTTTATCATTATTTAATCAACACAGATTAGAAGGTGTATTTGCAAAACATAAACATCAGCATAAATCATTTTTAAGCCTTCAAAACGCTAAGAACCACCTTTTTAGATAGTGTCCAGATAAGTTCATGATATTTGATACATAATAACTTAAAAGGCACCTAAATAACGTAAACAAAACACCCCCTAATTCTAATTTGTAATAACAGCATG
Organism: Tanacetum coccineum; assembly: GCA_026074375.1. Taxonomy (NCBI): domain Eukaryota; kingdom Viridiplantae; phylum Streptophyta; class Magnoliopsida; order Asterales; family Asteraceae; genus Tanacetum; species Tanacetum coccineum. The sequence continues at coordinate 31,698 of BQNB010027739.1, forward strand.
ACGATTACGGTCGAGATTTGTTTCATTCTCTTAATTAAGCTTATCCAAACACTTTATATATAAGTACTCATTAGCATTTTGAATCGCTCAAAAAAAGTGTTTTCATAACATTCCTTATAAAATGTGTTTCAAAAACTCAATAAACTCTGTTTCTATTAAAAAAAGCTATTCCGTTAGCAAAAAAACCATTTCTAATAAACTTTATCTAAAATCCTTTTTCAGCTGATCCTTAAGCTAATAAGTACTTACTTTAGCTAACCCAGGAGGAACTGAGGTATACAAACTACTGTAGTATTTTACAAAGCATAATCCTTCCAACATCAGAGGGTTCGGGAGCATAGATAGACTTGGTAGCCCCTAAAATCAGAGATGATTAGTGCTCCAGAAACAATCTATATATAATAACTGATTGAACACAAAGCGTCTCTGTATGGTCGATCATTTGAAGGACTGAAAATCAAATACCTGAAATAATGTCCATGTTTCCACCTTCAGATGCAGCTGTAATAAACAATTATGTCGGTTGGTTTGTCACGATGAGGAAACTAAAATAAAGACGACCCTAGTTTTGTGAAGAATGCCGTTGGGATCACTATACAAAATTATATTAGAAGTCCCTAACCTTATCATATTTCTTCATTATCTTGGAGAAGGCCAATTGATTCAGGAAGCTGAATTTAAGGCAAGAACAAATCTAGTTACATTTTTCATTCAGGATCTTAATGTTAAACTAAAAGAGGCTATGCGTACCCGTAGTTCTTTAGATACCGAAGATTTTTGCAGAACTCAATAAAAGGCACGCGTTGCGCCGTAGATTTTATATCAATCTCTAAAACTTTTGTCTGAAACTCCCAAAGGAACAAAAATTTTACAGGAACATGACTAATACATATCATTTATGGTCTTGAGGTTCTTAAGTTGGGAGACAATGCGCGGCTAAGAGTTCTTGAAATTAGGAAGACAGTTCTGGTGCATTAGGAGGCTACAGGTCATCTGTTTCCAAACAGATTAGAGGATATATAAACTTTTGAGGTTATGGAGCTGTCTTGGACTTTGTGTCCAGCTATGGCTTTTGGCCGTTTAATTCAAAAGAATAGCTAAAATCTACGGCAACACGTATGACAAAATAACTGGAATCCTCGTAAGAAAACTTAGCCCTCCACATTAACTTTAATTTTGGCTGATCTCGCACCTGGCTGATCTTGCACCCTTCGCTTTTGTATCACGAGCCAACAAAGGAGCATCAGAACATCTTTGTTTGAGTTCGCCATGAGCAGAATGCGGCTGCCATTCTTTTTCTCCCGTACCGCAAGCAAAACATACACATACACTTGTAAACGGGGAGACCTGCATAATAATTTTTGAGTTTAAGCTGGAGTACATAGAACAAAGTAGGGCCTCTAATGTTAAGCAACATTATCTATCAGTAAAAGCCGCTGATAATATAATTTATTTATAGTAAATTACAAAACTTTGATAGACCATCGATTTTGCCGCCTCTACTTAATCATTTCAGTTAAGGCTTGGGGAATATTCAGCTGCATGCCGTAAAAGACAAACCTTTTGGGGTTATTAACGTAAAGTTGGTTCACATATTTAGGGTCAGGTTTTGGGACATTAAACTCTGCAGACCTGGACGAAAACAAATTCTATACGCGAGAACTGAATCGGAATTGTCGGATCATAAACCGGTTAAGACTATATTCACTACCCAAGTTAAAGTCTAATTATTAACATACCAAAACTGTAAAGTACCATTTTTTATGCATTTTGGTCAAACAGAAATGAGCTTAGAGCTTGTACCATTGCACATATATTCAACTTTTCTTTTTGAACATTTAAGCTTTTCATTCTAGCAAGTTGTATATAACTTGACCCCACAAAAATAATTGGTTTGCTAAAATAATATGTATAGATGGTGTGTTGCATATATGTAAAAGAAGAAGAGTTGTAACTGATCTAGACTTCTGAGTGTTTAAAATGCATGTATGTCAAAATAAATTATTTGTAAGATGGGCTTAGGTTTGACCTGTAGCAGTTTAGCCTTCATTCAAGCCCATATTGACATGTCTGTTTTTTTTCGAACTGTCGTTTAGAACTTTAGATATTCTAGGCTAATCATCCATCTCTTATTATTGTGTAGGTTTGTGCCATACTGCCATATGAAATGTCCCCTACTAAAATGGTGAATTTTGGTAGTGTGTGTAGTTTGTATGATTAAGGGAAGCTTCGACGTGAATTAGTTTTAGTTTAAATGAATTTGTGTCATGTAGGAGCTTCATCTAACCCGTGAAACCATTAAGACTCGACACCAAATAAACTACCGTAGCTTAACTTTGAGGCCATAATAAAAGAGAACCTAAGTCATTTTTTTAAACGTGACTCAATTTCTACATATCCACTCCGAATCCTACCCAACTCACCTAAAGCCTAGTAGCATTATGAAAGAAAACACATACAAAGAAATGAGGATAAGGTTTCGTTGTGTAGTCAAATAAATATTATACAACATTCTAATTTAAGCCATTAGCTATTATACTTTAAGCCTAAAGTATACGCTTTATCAGTTAGGAGTAAAAAAAAAGCATACAACTTCCTAGTTTTTTACCACGTAAAAAAAAACCGAACTAACCTGTCATTTTGTAGTGACATAATCAAACCAAAAGGCATCAGACATTTCCAGACTCGTTGATGCCTTCATAATCAACTTCCCAAGATTAATACCATGCAAAGTCATTCGACTTTTTAAGAGTTTTCAAGAAAAAAAATTGATACCTCCTTAGCATTAGAATTTGCGGAGGTGCAGTACACCGGCCTCCTTGACTCGAGCGTTGGGTTTCCAGACACTCCGATTGCATACATCCACTGCGAATACACATTGTCAATGCCATGTATATACATTTTAGCGTCACAAAAAGAAAATAAGCTGATAAGCAATTTCTTGCATTGAAAGTGGAACAGAAACTACTGTGACTCAGAATCTTGTCTCCGTTAAGGGAAAACAGAATCTTGTCAAGGTTAACAAAGGAGGCCGCGGTTCAGGGACAACAGAATCCTACCCAAAAATTACGTTTACGGTTACAATTGTATAAACAGTTTATCGTCAATTCAGCAAGCATTTAAGGGGTTCTAGGATTAAGTTTGCAAAACATAAAATGGCTTCCCAAAAGCAAGTGTCGACCTACTGTTTCTAAACTGGTTATACTCTAAAAAAGATAATTCATACATCTGTCATATCACGGTGTCAATGATACGCCTTGGAAACCGTACAGTAAGCAAATGATCGAAAATCAAACAACAAATAAGCAACTTTCAATAGATGATTTATCATGTTACCTCAAGAAGGCAGTCATTGGATGGTCATGATACTCTCCATATCTTCTTTTGGCCGCATACTTCCTCTTCTCCTGCATAACATTCAATAACAAATGATCTATTAGCGAACTGCTTTTAGTAAGCAAATACTAAATGCATACACGCAATTATATGTGTCACGAATTTTAAAACAGAAGTCAATATAGCATTACGTCTTTGCAATTTGTCAAAAAAAATTGAACCCAAATGAATCCAACATAAATTATAAAGAGTATTAAACATACATCACAGGAGCATCAAAGACAATACCTTATTCAACCCCAAGAACCAACCTGGGAGGAAAGTTGGAACTATTAAGCACATAACAGTATAAACAAATATATCACACAAACCAATTAACCTTGCAGCCCATTTTACCATTTACAATATCGTACAATAATTCACATAGACATTTCATCAAACGTTTGGCGTGCAACCTAATTCTTTTGCAAAAACAACACCAAATTGCATAAAGCATTAAATTTTTCAATACCCTTATATCAAGAATCATATGTTTGTGTAATTTCACGCATACCCATTTTCAAAGATAGTAATTAATCACAAAATTATGTAAATATTAATACACTAACCACTTGCGTAATCATAGCCCCTTGTGTAATCGTTGTTGTTGAAGAACTTAGCCCAGAATTAATGAAGCTGCAAAATTTTATCAAATCCGAAATTGTTAGAATGCAAATATGAAAATCATAACATACACTGTAATTAGGTTAATAAAACACAGAACTGATTTAGGAATAACTCAATACATGCGATTTTATGATTTATTTTGCATACTCATCTTCTCCATCAATTGAATCTGCAATTTTTTCTCCCTCTTCACTGATAAACTTACAAAACGATGGGGATTTGAGGATGATATGGGGCAAGGATAAATGTTTATTCGTCTTTGATCAATGATGGAAGGATCTATGTTTATTCCTTAGATCAGTAATGTTTATTCGTCTTTGATCAATGATGGAAGGATCTATGTTTATTCCTTAGATCAGTGATGGAAGGATGTGTTAAAGACACGTATCCTCCACTTTAGACACGTATGAATGGAAGAAGGTGCAATTAAACAATCATTTTTTATGCAGGGTACGTGTTAGGTGAGTAGTAAATGAGATCCAACCAAACTCAAAAACCCGGGAGAAAAACACGGGAAAAACCCGGGACATTAAAAACACGGGTCGGGCCAATGCATTTAATACACCCGCCTCGGGAGAACGATCCTGCACTTTAGTATAAAGGTATAATAGTCATAGCAACTTTAGAGAGCTTTTTTCCTTTAAGAAATAATCTACATACTCTGTTAGCATTATTTTTCACATAACATATTTGAGATGACTATTAGTGGACATGAAGATATATTGCCTTTCATATATTGTCTTTTGAGACTATTCGTGCAGTGTGAGTGATCAGGTTTATCGATTTTAAGCATCCTGTGGGTGTTAACGACTATCTATATGGTCCATATGGAGCTCACGAACAATTCAATACATTGTGGAAAACAATCAGATAAACTTGGTCAAAACATACATCCGCCTAACACTTGCTATAAACGTGAAAACACAAGAAAACAAATCATGCATTTTTGTCAACCTCAGATTTACCGTCCGATCTCAAATCATAGAATAAAATAGACCAATATTCAAACCTGGGGCGCAAGAAACAAGTTACGCGACTTAACAAAAGACAGAGGGCAGGGAGTAGGGTAACATCAAGATCTAACATTATTATGTCCTGGAAAAGCATCATCATTTAATTTTGTGATAACTGTAAAATTATACCCATATTTGGTGCTATTCATGATAAATCATACACAATATTAAAAACTAAATCATTATATCAATATATCCCAAAAAAGCAAGAAATTATTGGAGAGATTAAGTATAAACACTCGATGTTAACTAAAAGTATGTGTTGTAAAGTTTCTTTATCCAGTTTAGCTATTTAAGAGTACTTAAAAGAGGACCACTGTCGTGTCTAACGGAGTTGGTTAATGGTTATGCAGAAGTATCAAATTCAGTATGATGATTCAAACTAATTGTATAAATTTCACAATATATATTTACAGAGCAAATACTTGAGTAGGCTGAGTATATGCTCATAAGAACTTGATACTCCTAGGGGTCACCACAGCAGTACCAGACATGTCTGGATCTATCTGTTGGTCAACTAAATAAACTAAAATCAGTTTACACTTTAGATCTCAGCTTGTTCCAGTTCAGAAATAGAAAGCAACTAGTTTTTTAAAAGGTGAAATGATGTTGTTAAATGGTTTTTTCTTATAGGTGAAACAATGTTGTTAAAACTTAAACAGTGTACATTATTCAAACTAAAACAAGTACAGGCAAGGGTTCTGTAGTCCGCCCAAATTAGGACCAAACTGATTCTAAACCAGAATCAACACCGGTGCTTACCTGTTACATTACTTTTAGGTTTCTATTTGGCTTTAGATCGTGTGGTCCAGTGCGGTCCCAGCCTAAAACACCCCTAAAGTATATTGAGGCTTCTCGAAATAATTTACTAAAGCAAGCGTAGAGAGGGAGCATGTCAAATATGCATTACAAACAGTATGGTATCCAAAATTTGATATCCAACGTCATTAAAGCTATTGTCATTGAGGTTACATACTTCGATATAATAGTAAGATAAAGTTAACACAAACTACAAATAGTTCTAGCATAATGCCCCATCAGAATTAAGAAGCGGTAATCAAAAGCCCAAACTGGCCATCAAGAAGCACCAGAACAATGTTGACTTGTAGAAGACCTCTATTACACAATGGTTGACAATCATATTTAAGTTTAAAAAGCTCAAAGTTCCGTTTGATGGCTTGAAGCAATACCAAGAAGCTTAGCTAATTCTCCGCTTTGATATGCTTCAATTGTATCTGTAGTGGCCAACAATAAAAAGAATAATTACAATGATGCTTGATTAAATAAACAAGAATAAATGAATGTGAGGTTGTCAAGTCATTTGTATTTACCATCTGAGCCTCCAAGGTGTTTCCCGTTAATGAAAACTTGTGGAACGGTACGCCTCCCAACAACCTCACTCAGGGCATCCTGGATTTTCGATCCATCCTCTGCAAACCAATACATATTATAACCTTCTATTCATCCATATGTGTCATTATGTTTAATTCAACATATAATTAGAAGTAAATAAATTTGTCCTAAAAATACCCTTAACATTTCCAACAAACATGAATGTTGCAACACATGTTTGACATCTCAGGGATGTGAACGAATGTGCCTATGATATTCGCAAGACAAATCAACCTCTCTTTTTTCTGCTTAGAAACGGTCAAAGTACAGATGCACCTTTGCCCAGAACCGCTTGTTCAAGAGACTCGGTGAAAACCATTTGAGCCAAATGATACTGGTGGGACAGAGGAGGTAAACATTATCAAGGTTAAAAAAAAGTTGTTCTTTTTCCAACAGGACCAAGACTTTCAGGTATCTTATAAGTGAGCACATGACTGGATGATCCAACAGTTCGTCTCAAGGTAGCAAATTGAATCCACGTCAAAAATATATTATTTAAGCATGTGTCAAGAATGGGAGGGTCAAACTGGGCCGGCTGACCAACTCTTTTCTTTGTCCATTTATTTTTAAGTCCTTGTGATAATTAACTTGAATACACATTACCTAAACTCCAAAATTACATAATTGGAGAATTTCATATATCTCCTAAACTCCAAAGTGTTACATATATATCCAACTTAATTCTAAAATTACATATATATCCTTTTTTAATCCAATATCATATATATCCAAATGACTAATCTATATACAATTAGAAATCTTAAAATACATATTGATCATCGATACACCCTACATTGACCATTAAACCCTTAATCCTTCCACCAGTCCAACTTTGCTCTTAAAGCTGAACACCACAATTCTTTATACGTTTTTTAGTTTGTTGCTTGCAAAATAATATCAAGTGTTTATCTCATATGATGACTATTGTTGCAATTGCAAAAAGCCAAGCCTACCAATATTTACTTGATCTATCATTATTCATCGGGTATCGTTAATAAATTCTCAATCTAAAAGATGTTTCCTTTATCAAATTATCCAAAGACGTTAACACTATGCGGCTATGCCACCTTATCTCAGCCAAGTTCAGCCCCACCATCGTCATAATATCATCATTGTCAGCCCTCATATTCCACACCCAACTTAAACCGCTACAAAAATAAATCTTAATGGATTCTGTTTAGAAATAATGGAAAAATATCGTTGGTTGCCAGCTTGGATTCTGTTTTTGTTTACATCAGGAAAAACATGAAACAAATCACAAATCGAAATAACAGATCCGTTATTGATGGCCATCATCGTTTGTTGCCAGCTCTGTTTATGGGTTGGGTTGAATTTTTTATTATGGTTTTGTTTTGGAGCCCTACCACCAAGATCTGCTAAAAGAAGGAACAATCAAATATATTATGGAGGAATAAGGGTATAATTAAGACTAATTGATTGATGTAGGACAGCGGAAGATAGTTATCCTACTAGATTTATTCATTCCGTAGCCTGAATAATGTTATCAAATTTATGAGTTTTACATTGAGTTTTACAAGGAAGATATATTATCTTTTTATTTTAGTTGAATATATATGTAAAACTTAGATGTTAGGAGGGATATGAATTTGAAATTCTCCCAATAAGATATACATTGCCTGTTTGACCTGTTATAATCAAAATACGCCACAGATCGACCCAATTCTATATTTGATGAGTTGAAAGTGTCATATCATCATCTATTTACCAAATACCAACCTACCACCATATAAAGCAAATATAAAATGGTCTATGAGCCTCTTTGTAACACATTCAAATTTCAAACGATGTTGCCTTCCATGTAGCAATGGAGAAAATATACGTTGTTCACAATGTTATTTTAAATTATCAACGACGCACCAAGCAGGTCACTATCGACTATTATCATCATTTCAGTCGCGTGTATCATCTTTTCAGAGATCCAAGATCCAAATTTAAAACTGAATGCAACACCATTTCAGTCGCGTGTATTCCAGATTCTATTACTGTACATTTTGATTTTATTTTTTATTTTTTTTAGAACGGCAAGTTAGTTGTTAGTGATTCGAGCTCACAGTGACATCCAATTGGACAGTATGCAAGACTCGAACCTTCACCTTAGGGGACCCCACTCCTTTTTTGCTCCAGAAGGAAAACCCCCACGGAGAGGCTCGAACCCGAGACCTCCCGCATGTGGTAACAACCTCCCTAAGATTACCCTTGGTGGCCATCTGAGCTAGCCCAGATGGTTGGTTCTGTTACTGTATAAATTAATGATATGAACATTGCTCGGTACCATTTGAAGGCCATGTATCCACATACTTTGAAATGGTCATGTGCTCTTCAAATTTACTCCACGAGAAACTTAGTGTCTCATGTTTGGAACTGCTTAGCCGAAAAAAACATAATTAGCAGTTTAGTGTGTTTGGATGAAAAAAGTCGAACTCTATCTAATTAGCAGTGTGACAATACGTTTACGATAATTAGTTTGTACATGCATATTTCAAACTGCTTAATAAACCAGTAAGCCTTTTTAGACAATTAGTCAATCCCAAAAATCATACAATTACTTGGTAATTGGTGGTCACTGTTCTCACTTCTTACCATTTTCTATTCACATTATTTGTTTAGCCTCACTGAGCAATAAAAACAAACGATTTGCGTACACCTTAGATCCTTCCATTACTCCTTTTAGATGATCAAAAGTTATAATGTTATTAAGTAACTCCATTAACTTCCAAGTATTATTGACATCTCAAAACGATTTTTTTTTTGCAATTTGCTTGGAAAAAGAACTATCCTATATTCTCCCTCTTGGGATTGTTTATAAGGTGTTTTAAATTACTTAAACCGATAAAATATGTCATATCTGATATCTGTAATCAAAAACTTGTGTCAGCTTGCCACACAAGATTCCTCAATTTGGAAATAGAATTATCATTTTCTATTCTTAGACCAATAAGATATTCATGTAAATGATGCTAAGTTATATAGGAGTGAATAGTTATATGTGGTGCATGTTCTTTGGCTTAGCGATGTATAGGGGACATTGTGAAACCTTGATATATTTCCTTACCCTGGTTTACGCTCATTCAAGAGCAACGTGAACATTTCTAACTCCTGTATAATAATATGTCTACTCACACGGTCACACCACAAGAGCTTCATTCTAAATGTTAAAAAACGAATCCTAAACCACAACTGAAGCTGAGTCACTGAGCAATGATGATAGCAATAAGTTTCTTATCACTATGTTTATAAAAATTCCAACCCAAAGCAACAATCATCGATAGAGGGAACATAGATATTCACTCTATTTAGCTAGACCCCTAACAATACGAGGCAAAATTCTTGCCCATATTTTGGAAATTATTTAGATCAGAAGCCACTTAGCTTATGTTACTCCCTTCAGAATTCTCCTCTATAACATCATTAACATGATGTCTTACTCAAACAAATTTCATCTTACGACTAGTTTGAGCTAGGTCTATTCCTCATGTCTTAATTGGTTACCTTCCTAATAAATAAAAAGTTATTGGTTATACATATTTCAAGATCACACGACTCTTATTAGAAGATATGTTGCATAAAGAATCTGTGTATCCTTTTACTGCACCTATCATTTGTAAAATTCTATGATGAAAAAGTTGTCACTCCACTTGACCTCAATGTCAAATGAGTAGCTGTAATTACGTTAGTTAGCCCCTTCAAATATACAGTAATGCATGTTTTATGTTAAGGTGTTTCATTTCGATCATAAGTCGTGTAATTAGTATAATTTAAAGCATAGTCTTATATAATAGATGGCATTGCTTAGCATACACAATGTAAAAACAACTGACCTCTCTCATCGAGCTCAACAACATACGGTTTCTGATCCAATTCCGCGAATACACCTTTTGCCCTTTTACAATATCTGTGAAACATCGTCACAAATAACATCAGCGAATCAGCAAAACAAAATCAAATACAACATTTAACATTTAACATTTATATAATAGTAAGATTAACAAATGTAAAATGTTATCGCTTAAGAAAAAACACACAAACATAAAAGAATAACACTATCTGCTTAACACAATTGTACGTGGTTCAATCGATCAATGTGATCCACCTATGGCTATATTTGCAGACAGTAGTAAATATAAAGTGTAAAATGACGTAAATGCTAGACGCTTATTTTATTAGCATTACAAAAAGAAGCGTCTAACATTTACGCATTTTACACTTACAATCCCAGCTACAACTATGTTGCCAAATGTATCTTATGTTTGTTTGGTTCTGATGGTTGAGGTTTTCCTGAGATTAATTTGAATGGTCAATGTTGCAAGTTCCTATTATGGTTGAAACTCTGGTAATATCTACAAAGTTACATGCATTTCCGAAAATAGAAGCTCTAGGTGTTATATTCTAACGCTAAAAGCTAAAAGCTCTAAAAAGCTAAGGTATGTTTGGCAAAATTAGCAGTAGCAGTTAGTTATCAGTAGATCGGATTAAAACTATATAACTGAAAAGTAATAGATCGGATTATATAAACATAACAGTTAATTAAAACAATATAACTGAAAAGTAATAGTAGATGGGATTATATAAACATAACAGTTAAAAAAAGAGAAATAAATAGTACGGGCAGTAAGATTTGGAGAAGATGACTATGGGATGAGACTTGACTGTCTTTTTCACGAACTTAACGGATGATGATGATGATGCTCCCGAGACATTGCTTATAAATACGGCGGAGATTGTTAGAATGAGGACGATCGAAATGGTGGTGGATCTGGTCATTTTCTGGCACCGGGTTTTGTTGGTTTGGTTGTCAGTTGTGTTAAATGAAAATGAAAATACTACTTGACTTATAAACCCCTTTTTTAGGGGTGTTTGTTTAAAATTATATGTGGGCGTACGAGCTCATTGATTTCGGTAACCAAGGGCTTGATCCTATCGTTGAGTTGATTTTTGAAAAATATTTGCTGTCGTCACTTCAAATATATCTAGAACCAAACATAACTTAGGAGACCACTTAGGTTGGTGGTTTGAGGTGGGTTTGCCCACTTTTGTGGGCCCTCTTTTTTTTTCTTTGTATACATGTGAACCATATTTATATTAATTTATATTTTTTGTTATTTTATTATATAAATAATTATTTTTATTCAAAATATATTATAAAATATATTATAATAAATATAATTTATTTTTCATAAACCCCACCTCATATACATCTTTTATATCAAATTCAAGTCCCAATCCAACCCCACTTATAAACCAAACAGGCCTTTAAAATAGCTATTATTGGTATCTCCATGCCCTATTAAATAGTACCAAAAAGTATCAAAGATTCCTTTTGTACTCTTTTTTACAGTACAACGCAGTTTTATATCAGGTTTTGTTCCGTATTTTTTAACAGTTTCATACTTTTGACTTGTTAAACTTTATATTTGTTGTTCCGCACTTTCCGTTTCACAGTTTTATGATGTAAACAAAATTAAAAAAAATAACGCAAAAAACCAGGGGGGGTACAAACGGTGTTTTAGGGGGGTACGAATAACATAAGCCAAAATAATATCCTCTCGTGTTGTTTGACCAAACTAATCTAACATTTCTTTAGCTTCCGAGCCATTTAATTATGCATTTTGTATATTATAAAAACAAACACAATTACTAGACGCATTGGCCTAGTACATTTTTGTACCGACCCGTTTTTTCGACCCACCCTTCTTTATCCTATGTCTCTCTCAGTTCACATGTTCCATCTCCGATACAGCTGTTCCCATTAGTGCTAACCCGCTCCAAACTTGCTCTAATCTCTCCTTAAAAAGCTTAATTACCCATTATTCATACATTACAGCTAATCTCCAGTATTCACCACTTGGGTTATTGCATGGGGGACATGTGTATTCCATCATTAGTTGTGGTTAGAGGTTTATCTACACATAGTTTAGGTGTGTTTGGTGTCTTTGGTTATCATACATCTGAATCAAAGAGGAAGAAAAAACTGTGTTTAGGTTTGTGATTTAATTGTCGTTTGTGTTATTGTTGTTATTATTGTATTGTGTTTATGACATTTTGTTGCATTAGATGTGAGCTCATGTTACTTTCTTTAATGTCAAGCGTTGAATGTTTTTTTAGGATTAATTTCATATATCATCTTATTTTCATGATTAATTTCATATATACTCAAAGTGCAAGTATTTTATGCATAATGTACAATGTTTTTAATGCATGTTTAGGTATATATGGAATTTCCAATTAAAATGAGGGGAGATATGAAATCGCCCCCTTTTTATGTTAGGGTTTATGTTTCTTATTACATTGTTTTCATTGTTAGGCTTATAATTATGTGTGGTTTGATTTTTAGGGTTGATTGAATTTGTTTATGATTTTTTTGGTTTCTAAAAAGGGTTAGTTAACTATGTTTGTGATTAAAATGGTTATGGGTTGAGTTGATGATTCAGGTATATTCAAAGGATTTAATTTTAAAATTAGGGTTTTGTTATAATATAGAGTTTTGGTTAATTATAGGGTTTTTTGTATGCTTTGGTTGACAATTTTAGGTTAACAGATTTAATATTAGGGTTTCGATGTGATTATGGGGATTTATTCATTTCAGAACTTTTGTATGCGGTTTAATTTAAATTGTCGTCGGAGTTGTTTATACAGAATTCGAAAGATTGAATTTTTAAATTAGTGTTTTATATTTCTGTTTTAGGAATACACTTTGTCATGTTGGAATGTAAATTGATTATTATAGTGGAATGTAAATTATAATAGGGGTGTGTGTGATGTAGGGGATGGAGGTGAAAGGCGTATTACTGCTCAATATACTGAATTTGAAAGTTACGTTGTGTGTGGGTTGCGTGTTTGTTGCCTATTCGCTTAATGCGTGTTGTGTCGGCTCACATTTCCCTTATTGTTTTCTTTTTGCTGCAAAAAGGCAGTAGTTACGGATGTTTGTGACTTTGGCACGTGTTCAGGTGTCGTCGTGGTGGGGCAAGCTTGCTAAGTTGGCAGCCATGGCAGACATATCTTCAAAACAGACTGAATTTCAAAGTGTGGCAATTTTTTTCTAAGTTGGCAGCCATTGTATTTGATGTGGCAATTTTTGTTTGGTAGGCAGTGAGGATTCATTGCTTATGTGTTGCTTGAATATGGCGGGTTAAAGCGGCGTGTATCTTAGCGAGGCATTACGACCAGATTAGTGTTTGCAGCCATGGCGGCTTCGCACACCTTTTTATCCGGTTACGCACTTGCAAATCTGAGCCAGACGTTTTGACATTGTGACAAAGTATCATCTTATTTTTGGTCTTATGAAGTTATTTGAAGTTTTGTGCAGGTGATGAAGATACTATTGCTTGTGTGCATTGTGATGGGTGAAAGCCACCCATATCTTGGTGGGGCAGCACGACGGCGTGTTTGCAGCCATGGCAGGTCGGATACCCTTTTATCCGGTTCCGCACTCACAAATCTGAGCCACACGGTTTCACACTATGGATGAAGTGTAGACGATTAGAGCCGAGTCAGTTGAAGTGCAGACGATTAGAATCGAGTATCGAGAGTTAGATGGGAAGGTATCAAGAGTTAGATGGGAAGGTGAAAGGTTTGGAAGTTGTTAAATATGAGGTAAATTAATGAAATTTAGTCTTAATTTTGCTAACAAGCTTTAACTTTAAAGATGTGTCGTTGATAGTGGCAACACAATAGGATGCACTATATCACAGCCCCTATTGGTACGTATAGTTTATTAAATTTCAAGGTGCCATTTCAAACCTTGTATGCTGAAATGGGTCGGTTCAGGTTATATTTTGTTGATAACGGGTTAAAAAGCCAAGTATAAGATATTAACTAAAAGATTAAATGGAACAAATATTTTATTAATGTGTATTCAAATGCGGACATCGTCCTTACTCATCTATAATGACACGCTTCTTGGTATGTGTCACACCTCCAAAATATTACAGCGAAAAGGTAACCAGGCCGTGACTTCATAGCACAAAGAAATACAAGAATATAAAAAACGACCTCTAAATGAGTCGTTTTGAAAAGGCGTTCATTTGATACATTAAAATAAAATAAGTTTCACAAAGTACATCCTATAGTTTTAACACAAAATAACAAATTGTTTGGAAAAATAATCAAATAAACACAGTTATGCAGGAAATCTCCAAGTGACACAACCACAATGGGTGACTCTAACAATGAGACTCCATGAAAGTTAGTCATGCAAGTTATTGACCTGAGAAAATACATGCTAAAACGTCAACATAAAATTTGTGAGATCATAGGTTTAAATAAGTATAAGAGTGGACCACAAGATTTCCAAGTGTTTGCGATTATTATAATGAATACAATATCACACAAAAAATATTATTAATGTACTAAGCTCATGGCACCAAAGCTTTAACCCAAGTTCTAGTTGTTACAAGTTTGCCCCGCTAGGTGTTTTTCCATACACCTAAAGTTCCTCAAATAAAATGCCCCCGTTTGACCAGTAGCTAACAGTATGCATACCCGGACGGGGGTTGTCAACCCCAATATATCTACTCAATGCATTCATGCTTACATAAAGTAACGGTTCATGATAAAGGGGACTTCATGGAAATTGGGTACTTAGGCATTCCGTAAAAGTTTAAAGTACTTGTGTCCGTAAGTAAAAGCAAGCAATGTATTCTCACCCCAAGTATTTCAAAACAAGTAAAAAGTGAGGCTATGAAACTCACCTTAAATTCCGAAGAAGTACGAGTTCAAAAGTGGCAAAGTATCCTAACCGCAACCTAATTTAATAATAAGGCGCTTTGGGTTTACAACATGAAGTGAACTATATGCATATGAGTTTTAAAATTATTTTAATCACCTTTATATACTTGTGTCTAAGGTTTACCAAGATATAAATGTGGTTTAAAATCAAGTTTACTAAGTATTTAAACTTAGAAAAACATAGCAGTTTTATGTGGACAGTTTCACATCCAACTTCTCGAAATCATAACTCATTCATTTTCTACTGAAATAAGTCCATTTCAAAGCCCGGATTGAAGGTTTTTGAGTTGTATTCCTAAAAATGTAAGCCTTACAATACGACTCAAAGTTTAAAGGGTCCAAAAATGCTAAACAACATACGGAGGTCAAAGCTGGGAATTTCCAGAAAGTTTTACCCAACTTGTTTTAATCATAACTCCTTCAATACTTAACCTCTAGGTTGATTCAACTTGTTAATTTTAAGTCTAAGTCTTGGCTACCAAAAGTTCAAAAAGCTTAACTTCCCAAACTACTCTTAAGGTGCTCAAATATTCGTATAAAGTTTAGTGTGCAAATTTGGACACTTGTCTTGCACAAAATGTTTAAAATACTAATAAATTCCTTAAATTCATTAAATTCAAAATGGAACTTCCTAATACATATTACTAAGATGTGAAGCCAAAAAATATGTCATAAGTGTTCTTTAAAGTGGTGATATCATATGTACAAGTTGATACAAAAATCTGCCCAAATTAGGGTTTTCAACAAACAAGTTTATTTCGAGTTTTTACACAAGTATATAGTGGTGATATGATAACAAGCATGAAATGATTAAAATGAATGAAAAACATGTAAATGAGATGCTTAAAATGATACGAGGATGGTTGGATGATCAAGGGAACACAAAATACCTAAGAACTACTAGAAATCCATAAGTATAAACTCTAAAACCCTAGCTTATCAAACCCTTCACCAATTAATCTTGCAAAACCTTAAAGTAAACTTGTTAAACCCTTGTTTTTCTACCCTCTGGATGCCAAATTCACTAGAGAAAAAGAGAGATAGTTGTGTGTTTGTAAGTGTGAAAAATGAAGAGCTGGGTATGTTTCTTTTATAGGAAAATATAATGGTATAGTCTTAAAGCCTCTTTTATGTTCATATAGTCTTTGATAACCAAAAATGTATGTTTAGTGTGTATGGGGATGAAGGATCAGTCAATGGGGAAGAAAAGGGAGGGGGAGGGCTCAAGGTGATGTGATTATACTCCTTTGCTTGCCTTGGTTTGAAGTTATACTTGAAAAGGGTAGTTTTGTGTTCCTAAACTAAAGCATTATGTTCCCTTACCTAAATTAGAAGTGTTAGGTAGGGATTAAGGAGGGGAAGTGGACAGTCAACTAAGGGGAGGGGGAGGGAAATGCATTTTGAATTTTCAAAAGTGTATAAGTGTAGGTATGTATATTAGAAAAGGTGGTGAAGTGTAGTACGTGCATGCCTGAAATGCAATACTTGAATACTTTACGTAAAAATTGAAATATTAAATGCATATGACTTGTAAAATATGTTCATGAGTGTGATAATGTACTAAATACAAGTAGACTAAACTTAGTCTAGAGGCGAGATATGCTTTAAGTTATTTTTTCATAGTACGTGGGATAACCTCACGGGTTATGTTTTAAATCAAGTACATACGTGTTCAAAGTAAATTGTTTGTTTTTAAGTAAAATTAAACCTGAAATTTTGGGTTGTCATAGTCTTGCCCCATTAAAAGAATTTCGTCCTGAATTCAGTTGGTGGTATCCGGTGGTGGGGTTTCTTGGAAAAGGTGAGGGTATTTGTTGTGAAATTGGTCTTCACATTCCTGAGTGAATTCATGACCTCTTATGGAATTCCATAGAACCTTAATGATCGGAATGCGGCTTCTTTTCAATTGTTTGATTTCCCGGTCCATGATTTTCATTGGTCACTCGATGAAATGTAGTGTATCATCCACTTAGATCTCCTCCAATGGAATGACGAGTGATTCATCCGATAAGCACTTCTTGAGATTTGAGACGTGAAATGTGATGTTAACACCACTTAGTTCTTGTGGAAGCTCAAGTCGATAAGCTACAAGTCCAACCTTATCTAAAACCTTAAATGATTCGATATACCCCAGGTTCCACTTTCCTCGTTTTCCAAAACAAATCACGCCCTTCCATGGCAAAACCTTAACATGACCTTATCCCTAACCTAAAATTATAGAGGTTTACGCCTCAGATCAGCATAACTCTTTTGTCGGTCATGATCGGCTTGCATTCTGTTTCGAATCTGGACAATCTTCTCGATGGTTTCATGAATGATCTTTGGACCAGTGAGTTAGCAATCACCAACCTCGGTCCAGCAGACAAGTGATCGACACTTTCTTCTGTAAAGTGCCTTAAATGGTGCAGCCATAATGCTGGAGTGGTAATTGTTATTGTAGGAGAATTCAACCAATGGTAAATGGTTATCCTGCCCATTACCGAAATCAATCACGTAGGTGCGTAACATGTCTTCCAACGTTTGGATGGTTCTTTCACTTTACCCATTGGCCTAAGGATGATATGCAGTGCTCATGTCTAGACGAGTTCTCAAAGCTCTCTGGAGCAACTGCCAAAACCTAGATGTAAATCGGCTATCTCGGTCTGAAATAATCAACACTGGCACTCTGTGCCTCGAGACTACTTCCTTCAAGTATAACCTCGTCAGTCTCTCCAGTTCGTCGGTCTCCTTGATCGGTAGGAAATCTGCAGACTTAGTGAGATGATCAACGATCACCCAAATAGTGTCATAACCGCTTGACGTCTTTGGTAGCTTCATAATAAATTCCATTGTTATTCTTTCCTATTTCCACTAGGGTATCTCAGGTTGTACCAGTAAACCGGGTGGCTTCCGATACTTGGCTTTCACCTCTTAGCATGTTAAACACTTGCTAACATATGTGGCAATATACACCTTCATGTTAGGCGACCAGTATATCTTCTTGAGGTCATGGTACATTTTGTAAGATCCATGATGAATGGAATATTTGGATTTATGCGACTCGTGCATAATTAAATCCCTTAGTCTACCAAAATGTGGTAACCAACTCTTGTTCATGAAACAACGAGTTCCATCTGGACGAGTCTCGAACTCCTTGTCCATACCCCAAAGGTTTTTCTCCTTAACATTATCTTCTTTGATTGCTTCAACTTGTGCATCCAGAATCTGTGACGAAAGGTTTAAGTTTATTGTTATAACTAAGGCTCAAACTCGTAGCAGCTTTATCTGTTCCTTCTGGCTTAAAGCATTTGCTACAACATTCGCCTTCCCGGGGTTATAACGGATATCACAATCATAATCACTGAGTAGCTCGATCCTTCGACACTACCTCATGTTTAGCTCCTTTTGATAAAGTATGTGTTGTAGACTCTTGTGATCAGTAAACACGGTACACCTCGTGCCATATAGGTAGTGCCTCCAGATTTTGAGAGCGTACACTACAACTTCAAACTCCAAATCATGTGAGGTATAGTTCTTCTCATGAACTTTTAGTTGACGAGATGCGTAAGCTATAACTTTCTCCTTATGCATTAACACAACACCCAATCCTTTGTGCGAAGCATCACAATAGACCATAAAATTGTCAATTCTTTCAGGTAATGCCAAAATTGGCGCACTACAAAGCTTATGCTTTAATAGTTGAAATGTTGACTTTGCTTTTTCTTCCCAATCAAACTTGTGATTTTTCTGAGTCAGTTTAGTTAGGTGCTTGGCGATCTTGGAGAAACCTTTGATGTGTGCTAAAATACACATCATTTGTACCTCAAAAATCACTAATAAATGGACTAAAAACATGAAATATGCTTAATATTATTGCAAATATGTTTGGTTTGTGTTTTTATGTTTTGCAGGTACAAGGG